>VNJO01012314.1:0-25509 GCA_008042535.1 Drosophila tani | reverse complement strand
GCTTTGGCAGCAAAGTTTTTGAATAATTTTCCTGTTTTCGTGTTTCTTGGCTTACTCTCAATCGTTGTTTCTGGTTTAGGGCATTTGGAAATTGGGTGCGTTCGAGTAGTGACTGCAACGAGTTTTTATATACACAACACAGAATTTTCGGTTAAAAAAGAGAATTTTGAAAAAGGGGGAACTTGATGAGGTTGTTTTTCCTGGAGAGAAGAGTGAAGGGGGGGAGAAGAACCGACCGGGGGGAGTAAACATGAGCGTTAAGCGCGTCTATATATCACACCACTCATCGCCCCTCAACTTACTTTCTGCCATGGATGACTCTTAATTTGTGGAAACTTGAACTCCGTATAGTTTGGATTCATTTCGCGTATCTGTTCTCTTGTCGGTGTGCCAAGGACCTTGATGACCTCCACCAGTTGATCGACACCAGAGTCGCCAGGGAAGATGGGCTGGCCCAGCAGCAGCTCGGCCAAGACGCAACCGGCACTCCACACATCTGTAAGGGGATAGGGATTAGCTTCTATATAAAAAGAATGGTATATATGAGCTCGTACCGATCTTTGTTGTATAATTGATGGCGCCAAAGATGAGCTCGGGGGCGCGATAATACCGGGAGCAGATGTACGACACATTCGGCTCGCCGTGCAGCAGCTGCTTGGCGCTGCCAAAGTCACAGAGCTTCAGCACAGCCGTCTCCGGATCGAGCAGAAGGTTCTGCGGCTTGATATCACGATGGCAAATGCCCAGCGAGTGGATGTAGGCCAGACTCCTGAATAGTTGGTACATGTAGAGCTGCGCAAAGGGGTTGCGAAATCAGTTGATAGTTCGCTTAAAAAGTAACTAAAAGGCAGACTTACCCGAATAAAGTTGATTGGTATCGTTTGCTTGGTTTTGGCATATTGGCGAGCCACTTTGTATACGGTTTCTGGTATATATTCGAGGACTAAATTCAAAAATACTTCATCACGCTGCGGGGGTTTAGGATAAGAAAGATATTCCATTAGTTTAATGTCTTTATATTGCTTTAAAAAGAGATATATATATAGGTGATCCATGTATGGACGAAGTATGGCTTGGGTTTCGGGGTAAGAGTTTTGACCGATGAAGTTGCGAGCTCTCAACATGCGTTTTTCGGGTTTCAAGGTTTCAGGTTTCTGGGTTTTCGGGGTATTATTCGTACATAGATCTCAACATAGCATAGAGAGACTAGCATAGCATCTAGCATATAGTAGCGGGAGTTCGATTCACAGGAGGTTGTACCATGCGGCCTGGCTGTACGCTTCACTGTACTTTATTTATTTTTTTCTTCTCTGAATTAGCATTTTTCGTATGAGAGATAGAGAGAGACAGATTGAGATTGAGTTTGAGACTGTGTTCGAGTCGCTGGATGATCTGAGACTGAAGAAGAATCGACTGTTACGAGGTCTGGGAGGGGGATACCTGGGGCTTGAGCACACTCGCGAATATGCCCAAATCGATGGGGAACTCGGCCATCTTTGAGTCAGTTTCAGTTTCAGTTTCAGTTTGAGTTTCGATATGCAAGTGAAAGAGATTCAAAGTTCAATTGGTATAGCTTAGCTCTGGGGAAACCTGCCAAGAAACGCTCAGCGATAAAACGCTTGTAAGTAATTGTAATCTGAAAACTTTAAACTTGGTACGGAGGAGAGTTTCCATGGCCAATTATCATTATTATTAAGGCAGTGGTGGTCAGGCATTGTAAGAATTGCATTTATGTTCACACAAGAACAGGATATTATATAAAAGATCCGGCTCGAAGGACCAAATTTTTCTTTTATTTAATTTTGGTGAGACTCTCGAGTCAGAGCCTTGAGCACCACTGCTTTTGAATTTTATTTATTCATTCCCACCCGTACCAAGTACTCAAGATTACCGGATAATGTGCTGGCAACTTCAGCAGTTCGACGTCTTTTACCCGAAATTAATCCCCGGGAAGGGACATGGCAGGGCTTTGGCCTGGCATAACAAACTCACCTTTTCACCGCTCGAATAGAAAAAGTACAAAAGCTTTACAATATTACAATGCTCCAATTTGCGCATAATTTGCAATTCGCGATTCTGTATGGGAAGATAAGTTGTTTTTTAAGTAAATGTATAGATATAGTCCCAAGGACTACGCACCTTAAATCGTCTGTCTTGTAAAACTTTTTTGATTGCCACCAGTTCGCCGGTGTCGCAGAGCTTCGCCTGGAACACCACACCGAAGCTGCCATTGCCGATGACCTTTGTGTCTGTATAGGAGACCTCTTGTACGCGATCGGTGCCTTGGCCGGGGGTTGCGACGACTGTTGTGATTTTGGAACCGTCGCGACCTGTCAATAGCCGAGGGAAATTTGTTAGTAAGCTATTAATATAATAATAAATATATAATATATAAAAAATTACACCCAAGACATGTAATAAATAATATATAAACACACACACACATTGTACATTCAGAGGAACGACACAGGGCATCGCTGGTGACTTGAAATCACTTGTCAGGGTCCATTAAAGCCATTTCCCCCCTATGTAACCAATTGTTGAGGTAAACGATATGAATTTTGTTCCCTTTCTTAGCTTGGGACCCGTTTTTGCCAAGTAATTTCACTTCACTAGTGATCTCTGTTTGATTTTGTTTTTATAGACATTTAAATACACCTGTGGTCTCCCAGGCGCCCTCCAGCTTCTCCTTGCTCCTATCGACCTCCTTTGGAATGGACAGTGCAACACTGTGCTCGGGCCACAAGTCGTTCAGCTTGCCGATCAGTTGCTTCATGCCTGATATAGCCAAGATACATATATACAAATATATATATATATATAGTCAAGAGAGGAGAGGAGGCAGAAAATATAGTCACAGAAGGAACAGGGCTCTTAAGAGCGTTAAAGAAATGTTAGAAACTGGGCACAGAGCAGAGCAGGTTTTGGAAAAGGATAGATGGCTAAGAAACCGCATGATTGATAGAGAAAAAGTAGCTTAGAGATGACCAAGTCAAGACATTCCATGGTTGAAAATCATAAACTCCCATTTCAAGGCATTCCAAATGTAAGAAATCATAAAATCCAATTATTAAATAAATTGTTAACATCGAGAAATGGAAAACCTGTACCCAATAAGGAAGAGAAGGCCCTCATATATAGTATAGAGTTTGAACAGGTTTGAACAACTATTAAATAAGGCATACAAAGTGTAACAAATTTAGAAGAATATAGTAAAGCAAAGACCACCTGTCATACCTCTAATTAAAAGTGGCTTTTCCCAGTAAAACCATCAAGGTTTGTGATAATTTTCAATTAGAAATAAGTAACATTCCGCATTACTTAAATCTTGCAATACTCGCGCCTAAAATTCATAATTAATATGCTTGATTTCCTCAAACATTCCAATTCCTTGTGAAGCAATCCCTTTGCATTTATTCATTTATTATTATGTTGTTGCTGTTCCTTTTAGCTAATTAATTTTGGCATTGGCGCCAAAAGATGCCGAATGATAATGATGGCCCTGATGACGATGCTACGACTCTGATGATGACTATGATGGGGCACAGGCAGCTGCTGCAATGTGGCGTGCTCTTGGGGCTTTGTGGGATGTGGGGTTGTGGGGCTGTGGGGACGTGGGAATGATTCTATCTGGCATTCGGGTTGGGGTATCTCTCTCATCTCTGTACTTGGATCCTTGTACTGCTTGGCACCGCCGCTGGCACTTCCAGTGCCTCCGCCTGCGCCTAGGCTGGCGATGCTGGCTCCACTGCCGCTGGATCGATTCAGGGGCTTGGTCTTCTTGAGGGCGGCGGCCACCACCAGCGAGGATGAGCAGGCGGACTGGGCCGCCTTGGCGGCAGCGGACAGGGGCTTGTGCTTGCCATTGGCGGCCTTGGACTTGGAGGCGACGTGCTTGGAGGAGGAACCACTGCTCGAATTGCTGCTGCTGCCCGAGGAGGAGCCGCCGCTGCTGTCCGTCTCCTCGTCACTGCTGGCGCTGGACGAGCTGCTGTCCTCTTCGCCGGACTCGGAGTCATCCGAATTGTCATCGTCGTTCTCCTCGCTGGAGGATCGACCATTACTCTTACTCTTGCTCTTGCTCTTGCTTTTGCTTTTGTTCCCCGAGAGGGGCAGAGTGGGTGGACCACCCAGGGATCCCCGCTTACTACGGATCCCGCCAGCTTTGGCCGCCGACGACGGCGGTTTGGCCAGGGATGAGGAGCTGCTGTCTATGGAGTTCTGGCGTATGGATGTGGTCCCTGTTCCGGTCCCAGTTCCTGTTCCCGTACCTGAACCGGAGGCGCCACCTCCTCCATCCGATTCGCTGGCCTCGTTGTTGACGGACCCACTGCTCGGCGGCCGCTTCTTTTTGCGGATGACGCGCACCACCTTCCGGACGCCACGCGGCACCGCCACGGGCACCGCCACCTGTGACCTATCCACCTTGAGGAGACCGCCGGCGGAGTCGAGCCGGAGCCTGCACCACCGAACCGCTGCGACACCGAACCACTGTGCCCGGCCAGCTAGCTAGCCAGCCAGCTAGGTGTTGGTGGTGGTGTTGATGGTGTTGGTGGAGGTGCTGCTTTGGCCTAGTTTTATTTTCGGTTCCTTTGACGTTTCTCGAGATCAATCGGACGACCGATCGATCTTCAAATAGCCAATAACCAAACGAAAGAAAGAAAAAAAAATAGAGAAAAGTGCAAGCACGCGGCGCAGCAACAGCGATTGCAACAAAATAAATATATAATCACACAAATCTATAAAAACTAAAACAAAAAATAGCACGGTCTTCGATTCAGCGATTTATCAGCGAGTTTTTTGATTTATTTTTCGGTTTTTTCGGTTTCTAAACTTTATTTTGCAGAGTAAACGAGAGAGAGGGAAATCCGCTTGAATTCAACGATCCGATCGCTCGAGCCTCCGTTGCACAATTGGCCAAAAAGAATGCAAAAAACAGAGGACGACGATCGGAAGTCAAAGAGACGAAGAAGCACGAACAGGCACGAAAAAGCACGAAGATTCGCGAAGGAGCTCGAAGATGGCGACCGTGATGTTGTCTTGGCTATTTTCTATCTGTTTCTAAAGTACTTGCGGTGGATATTTTTTATATATTAGGGGGTAAAGGGTTTTTTTCTTGTATTTATTATTATTTTTATATTTAAATATATTTCCCTTTCCCTCTTGTTTTATTTTCTTGTTATTTAACAATGCGATTTTTTCCTGTCGCTTTTCACCACTTGGAAATTACAATTATTGTTATCGAAACTCTGCTAATTATTCTGTACCAAAAAAGTGACTACAACTTATTCTAAAAACTATTTAAAACACAAAATATAATGTTCATACCCATACTCTTAGCTTTCTTAATTTAATTTAGCTTTATAAATTGAATTTAGCTTTTTTTTCTAGCGTGAATATTGGGCATCACCGCATTGCATCCGAATGCCAGCCGAAGTTCGATCGCTTGCTATCCCACATCCACGATCCACGCAAAAATCTCGATCGTTTTTAAGCCCCGACGCATGCGACTTTGGCGCGTTTCAAAACGCTTCCAAATGCCAAAAGAAAAAAATCAAATGTTTGATAATTATTTTGAGCAATTTGTTGCAATTTTTGGGTTTGAATTTTTAATTGCAGGAAAATTGCGGACTGCGAGGCCAGAAAAGAAAGAGCCAAGACAGAAGACAGACAGTGGCAGCCAAGCGTGGTGAAGCATGCGACAGCCACGCCCCCTAATGGCGCGGCATGCCACATACCGCCCACTACCCCCCTTATATTCTTTTCTTTTCTTTTTTTTGTTACGACCTTTTTGCGACAGACAACTGACAGTTCAATGCGATCGGGAGAAAGAGGCAGAGAAGAGCCGAGCGAAGAGCGAAGAACCAGAAGAAGAATCAAATGAATCCGAAGAAAGGGCGCCGAAGAAGAGCATTTAAAATCAAAGGATATACGCAGGCAGAATCGTATTAAAATTTGTTTTTTATTTAAATGAATCAATTAAAAGAAAACACATGGCACAAAAATTAAAATAAACAACAAATAATTAAGAAAAAGTAAGAAAAAGTCGACCTGCTTTTGGCATTGACATTGTTTCTCATTGTCTTGCAAAGAAATAACTTATTTATTAATTGCTTACTGCCTGTCCAATATATTATAACCACAAACGATGGTCGTTATGTCCTTATGTCTAGTTCCCAGCAATTTGCATTATTTAAACTCCCAACAAGGACTAGTTTAAATACATCGATTAAATTTGATTGACACTTGATAAATATTTAAATAAATTCGAGGTCCTTGAGGAATTTATATTTGCGTTTTCCATTTGCGTTTATCGATTTGATCGATTCATCAGGTGTACATCGTTCTTATTTTAGCTTTGCGCTCTCACATTAATCAATTGAATTTATTCAGAGCTGCGCGCGGCTAAATCAATCAAATTATCAATAGGCACAACATCATACACACCCACTCACACACACACTTCTCCCATAACAAACATTGAAAAACTATACCCAAAGAGGAAGGGGGCGGCACATGGAGCTGTCCAAATGGGAAAGCAATTTGTTGTGCCGCCAACGGTCGACGGAAACTAATCGATATACAAGCAGTTGGCACCACTTGGCCGCGCAAAAAAAAAGGGATTGGGTTTGGGTTTGGGATGGGGGTGTTGGACACACACACACACACACCGAAAGGAATAGAGCAATAAAAGAAAACAGGCCAAATTATTGGTTCTACCAGCGGAGGAGCAGCACCACACCTCCTCTATATATCTGAATATATATACGTTTGGAGTCATCGCTTCAGTTTGCCCCGCGAGAGCCGTGCCAAAAGGAAATTAACAAAACTCTTTTGGCTAAAATTAAACACTAACCACGCCCACACACAACACAATAGAACACAACACAACCCACCCTATACAAGTTCCATAAAACCCCCCCATGAAATATCTATTCCAGGCCCTAGAAACGCATTCAAAATAAATTGCTATAGAAAACCTCTAATTTGAGGGCAGAAATCAGGCATTTGGAATCAATGATATATAACACGAGGGGAGAAAGTCCTTGAGTTATACCTTAAAGGGTTGCTCTTGCTAGATATATTTTTTAATATTTAATATTTTTAAAGTTAAATATTTTAACAAAGCAATTTATCTTCGATCCATCTATAAACATATTTTAAGCAAACTAGAAATAATCTGAGGCTTCTAGTAATTAAGTTTAACAAGGTGTTTATAAAAAGTGCAACTAAAATTCCCAAGTACGAATTCAGGTACAGCAAAAATGATCACTGATGAAGCTCCTTTGTGTTTTCATAATAGTCGCGCCTCGAGTTGTGTTTGAAATCAGGCCACTACACCTCAAATCAGCAAAAAGCACAGTATATAATTAAAATATAATTAAAATACTACCCAAAAGGGTCTATCAATGTCTGATGTAAGTAAATTTACTACAACTATTTAATAGAATTTACTACAACAGATGCTGTCAAAACAAATATAAGTACAATTAAAAAATAAGAAGTACGCCCTTAATGGCAATAATATTTATTGCGATTTGTCCTAAGCAAAATCAGCAAATATTCTTTCACCTTGCACCTTGCATTCGCTCTGCTGCTGGCAATTAAAAAATATACACTATCAATGCCATTTTTTTGTTTTATTCCTTTTGTCTGCTGTTTATTTATTTTCAAATTGAAATTAAATTCAAATTGATTTCATTTTATTTTCCTTGGCTAACGTCGCTACCTGTCGATCACCGAGCGATTTTTTTTTGTATTTTTTTGGGGGAATGAAGGGTTGGCCAGGCCAGATGACGACACCACGCGGGCGGAGATCACGAGATGCAGCCACTTGGCAGTATCTTTCGGATCTGCGATCAGTGCAGCCATTATCACACTTGGCATCATTATCACCAGCCGCACCACAAGAACCTCTATATTATTTTTTTTTACAGGACTTTTAGCAGTGCATACTTTTAGGTGGCAGTCTCACTTAGGTCGCTCTTTTCGCTTTTTTCTCTCTCTGTATCTGCACTCTTTTCAGTCGGCCAAGAAGCCAGCCAAGTGCCAAGAACTACAGAGCGAAAATTCAAAATAAAATCAAGCAAAGCAAAGCAAAAAGTAAGGAATTTGTTGTTAAAAAAACAAAGAGGAAGCCATTTTTTGCATAAGAGAAATCGATAAAAAGAGAGGGAGAGAGCAGGCTTGGGGGAAGAGAAAATGAGTATGGTAAAGGCTCTCTTCCTTGGGCAGCTGTTTAAACATTGAGCCAAGAGTGGAGCTAAAGTTGCTAAAATAAAAATAAAATAAACTTGAATAAAATAAAAGCAAAGGCAGAAACAGCTGAGCAAAGGCGGCAGAAAACATGTGACTCGGGAGATCATCGAGAGTGAGTACAGTGAAGCCTCTTTTAATCAGTGAAAAAAATTTAACATTCAATTATCATTGATATTCCCCGCTTTATATATATATTCCCATAATATTTCCATTGTACTTGTAGAGTTTATATTCTGCTTATAAATAGACCCTAATCTTTATGGGGCCCAATCTAGGCAATCGATAGATGCAAAATAAAGATTAGCAACTATTTATAAACCGTTTAATTTGTTCCACTCTAAAAAACAAAACGAGAAAAAGGGAGGAAAAAAGCATTTAAAATTCCTCAACGCTTTTATCTAGCTCACACATACGTGTTTCTTCTCTTTCATCTTGCTTTCTTGCTTCTCTTTTTGTTTTTGCATCCAAAAATATCTCGCAAAGGCTAAAGGCAGATAAAAACTGTTTATAATTTATACACAATTTATTATTCAATAATCAGAAAATGTAGAAAATGTAGTGTAGATGCAACACACAACAGGTTGGGTTCCCGCCCCTTGACACTTTTATCGGAATATCTTTAAGGCGAATTTCCCTCCCCTCTCTCTCGCTTCATCTTGATTATAATAACCTGAAAAACAAATTGACAAAACAACAGCTGAGGCGGTGGCTTGTATTAAATAGTAAAAAATAAAATATAATAAAGCAGCTAAACAGCGAAACAGCTGCTGTTGCCAGCCCCTCTTGGAAACGAAATCGAACTCGAAATCTTCGCCGTCGTCGTCGCTACTATCTCTCGCTCCCCAACAACCCCCCAGCGAAGCCGATCAGAAAAACATATTTTTCTGCCACTTTTTTTAAATCTCAATTCCAATGGCTATGGCTAAAAAATAAAAGTGAGGCAGGGCAGGAAAAGGGGAGGAGGCTGCTCTGCAAAATGCAAAACAACCCAAGACTGACAAAAACATCATCATCGTCGTCGTCGTTGTCGTTGACAAGCTAAGCGAGGAGAGACACGCCTCCATTTGGTCACAAATTTAGTGACTACGCATATAGGTTTATATATACTTAGAAAGATTGAAATACATATATTCTGGCGTATTTGAACGAGAAAGAAATCATTTCACAAGCTCAATATATGCATGTTGTTGGGCTTTGATATTTTTGGAAAAGTTTTTTTTTTCGCCCTGTCATCCGCTGAATGAGACGAGAAGCGCGTGATTGTCGCGCGGCATAAAAACAACAACTAACACCGGGGGTAATCTCTGCTCCCAAATCCCCAATTCCGAATCCGAATCCCATACCACTCCCACAAGCACACATATAGAGGTGTATATAGAATAATGCTTGGCTGTAGGAGATATAGGCTAGGCGCCGGCTTCTTGATCTTTTTACTGCTGGCATCAGTTGGCTTTAGCTTTAGCTAAAACGAGAAACGGATTGATACAAGCCTTTCTTGATTAGGAATAAGCAAGATATATTTCCCTGGATAAGTCCGAATTGACAGTGAAAGAGATTATCTTAAAATCCTAATCGATTTATACCTTAACTTTTTTATAAGAAACCAAGTCTGTAGATTAAATTAAAAATTCAAAGTTTTTCCGCAGTTTTATACATTAATTTTATATTTGTCTTTTTTATATAATAATTCGATTAGATTCTTAATATTTCCTTAATTTGATTCCATTCCCGATATTTGTTTAATTCGATTAGATTCTAGCTATTTAATTATTTCGATTATATTTTCGATATTTCTTTATTTAGATTCGATTCTCGATATTTTTAAATTCTATTCCATTCTCGATATTTCTGTAATTCGATTCAATTCTGGATATTTCTATAATTTATATTTATTTAATTCGATTATCATCTCGATTTATTTATTTCAATTCGATTCTCGATAATTCTATTAGATTTTCGATATTTCTTTTATTTTGATTCGATTCTCGATATTTATCTAATTTGATGCGATTCTCAATACTTATTTAATTCGATTCGATTTTGGATATGAATTTATTTCGTTTTGATTCTCGATATTTCTTTAATTCCATACGATTCTCGATATTTCTATAATTTTATTCTATTCTCGATAGTTTTATAATTCGATTCGAGCCTCGATTTAATAATCGTTTCAAGCTAAATTAAAAAATATCTTAGTATATTAAGGCAATAAGCTACTATTTTGAACAAAAATTAGGTTTTAAATCGAATTATGGACTGATATTTCTGTTTTTCTTCTTAATTTCCTTCCTAAACCTTCTTGAAGCTCAAACCAACTGAATTATCTCTCTGTGTAGACCCTATAATCAGCCAAGGGGCTCAGTCAGCCATATTCTTATCAGTCGGCATCTGCGAAAGCTGCAAATCATTTATACGACTCTGGCCGGATGGGAACTGAGATTCGAGACTGGTAAGCTGTTGTCAGATGAGATGAGTTTGGGCTGATGGGTGGGATGATGAAGGGACTGCGACTGGGACTAAAACTGAGACGGTGACAAGCACGCTGTGACACAGTGCACTGCCATATAAAGTGAAATAAAATCGTATGGCAAGGGCTTTTGTTATTTTTCACACTGCAGCGCTATTAACGCTTCGCTAAGCTGCCTCGGGGCGGCGGTACAAGATTCCAAAATGATGCAACTAACTGAACCCACAGTAAACACTATATTATTTGTAATAATTAAATATGTAACTCGTTATTCAATCCCTGAATCCTCTATCAAATATCAAAGGCTAACCGAATTTCACCATTATTCCCAATTTTAGTAAACTCATTTCCTTGTTTTTGACTGTCACCTTTTTTGCGTACTTGGGATTAAGTAATGTACTCTCTAGACCCAACAACAACGGGGATTATTAAGTGTATATATATTATAGGTTTAATCCAAAGTTTGCCAGTCATAAAGTATAATGTGTAAAGTACGAGAAAGAATCAACATCAGCTGCTGGCATAAATCAGTGCTGTTGCCCTGGGGCTCCGGCTCGGGCTCCTCTTATCAACGGAACGGAAAATGCAACAACTGAGAAATATTAAGTATGATGGCCTGTTGTAGAGAAAATTCCGATTTCCCTTATCTTCCGCACAGCCTGTCGCCTTTTCACAATAAAGACAAGATCCCCTTTTATGTGGACAATAAACGGATGAGGAGGAGAACAAGATCCCTGGACATTTCCGCTCTGTGTTATATATATTTTCGCTTTTGTTTTATCTCAAAAAGGGGGAGAAGAAGCTCGACAAAGCTATCAGAAAAGTGCATTCGTTCGTTCAACGACCCATATATCTTTTACAGCCATAAATTCAAAACTTTTCCTGGAAGGCGCACATTGTCACATCAGCCTTCTATAATTTCATTCATAAACCAATCATGAATTTTCACACACGCACGTATCACTTATCACTTTCCATTAAAAAAATCCCCGGAAATTTTCCATTACCCAAAGAAAACAAAAAAAAAGAGAATAATAATAATACTTATCTACGTGTGTGAATATATATATATGTGTGTACATAGAACAATCTCACCCGATAGTCATCAGGAGGAGTTTTGAGTAGTTTGAGGAATTTCTGTTCCCATTCATTCACAACACTTACCTAGAAAGAGAAATAGAAGAAAATGGGGAAAAAGGTTAGAAAATCTGGGTTTTATGGAGCTGATAGCACATTTTATGGCATATCTCGGTGGGTAAAAGTCCCCTAAAATAACTTAGACTAAAGATATTATTTAAAATGGTAAGGCGAAAGTCTTGGCCCAAGTTTAAGCCTTAAAGTCAATTATCTTTGCTGGGTTCATTTATGTTTTAACTGTTGTGGCCTTGAATATGGAATGGAACAGATATTAATTATATATAATTATACACCATTTACTTGTAGTTAATGGTAAAATTTACTTGATTATAACATATAATTTTCAGCAGCTTTATGGCCGCATTTATTGAGTTATAAATTAATATATAATTGCAACTATGTATTGAATATTTTTGAAAGCCCTAAAATTAAAGCAATTATTTATGATCTATGGAATTTTTAACAGTAAAATTATAAATTTATAATTTCAAGGCAATTGATTAGGTACTACGAATTTTTCATCTAGCTAATGTTTGATATTTGACCTAATTTGTAATTAAGAAACTATTTAGAGCAGGGATGCCCAAGTTGATCACTTCAGAGATATCCTTCTTAACCTATTAGTGTTTTCTGTACTGAGGTTGTATCTAAATGTTTATTTTTCCATTTCCCTGGCTAAATCCTAAAAGAAAGTAAAATCTATTTAGAGCAGGGATGCTCAAGCTTATCACCTGAGTGACATCCTACTGGATTTATAACCCTTTTCCTTACTGATTTAGCTAAAGTTTTTATACATATATTTCCCTGGTTAATATCTCAAATATATATACCGAAAATTTAACTTAATTTGTAATTTAAAAACTACTTAAAGCAGGGTTGCCCAAGCTAATCACTTGAGGGACAGCCTACTTGACTTTTGAAAGGGACATTTACCTAATATGTTCTTGAACTTTTGCACCACTTTGGTCCAACTGACGCAGGACTGTGTTCTGGCCAATTTGGCAGTCTTAACGTTCTCGGCACTCTCATCGCTGTCGCCGTCGGCGTCTCCCTCGAGATTGGGCTCGGCTCCCTGCTCGATGTCCTCGGCGGCGGCGGTGTCCTGCGACTGGTGATCTTTTTTGGGGCGGGTGCTGGGTATTCTGTCGTAGTGGTTGTCGTGGCTATGACGGCGCATCTTGACGGCTTCATCGGCGCCGGCGTCCACGTCCTCCTCCACGTCCACCACGAGGTGATGCTGATGCTGATGCTGATGATTATGATGATGATTAGTGGTGGTTGCGGGATTGGGTTCCGAGTTATGTTTGCTCCTAGAGCTAGTATCACAGTGCGGTTCATCCTCTTTGGTCATACTACTATCGTCGACGGCCCCGCTGGCCGCCAGGTTGGAGGCGACGGTGGTGTTGCGCTTCTTGCGTTGCTCCTCGCTCCGCCGCTCGCGCTTCATCAGCTGCTTCTGCTGCTTGGCCAGCAGCTGCTTCTGCTTGCGGGCGAACTTCTCGCGCAGCTTGGGACTCCCGAACTCGTCCAGGTAATACATGGTGTCCTGCAGCCCATCCTTGCGATTGATCAGCTTCGAGTCAATGTGCGAGTCTTCGCTGATCTTGAGCAGCGGAAAGTAGATCTGGCCATCGGTGGCCAGGCTCTTGGCATCCCGTCGCCGGGCGGCGGCAGCTGCCACCGTTAGCTGGGCCTGATCGGGCGGCAGGAGCCTGGAGCCGCCGCCAGTCTCCTTCTCCAGCTGATCCTTCTCCTGCTCCTGCTGCTTCTTTCGAGCCTCCTCTGTGGCCTGGCTGCTGCTGCTGCTCTTGAGGTTGATAATGATGCCCGACTGGCTGTCCGATTGGTTGTCCGCCTCCTCCACATCGTCCACGTTCACACCATCATCCTCCTCATCATCCACATCCGCATCAACATCGTCCACATCATCATCGTCGTCGTCGTCGTCACAGATGTCCACCTCATCGATGCGATCCTCCACATCGAATCCCTGGGTGCCAGTGCTGTTGGTGCTCTTGTACTTGATGCGACTCCTCAAGATGTTGGCACTGCCCACGCCACTGACCTGCGGATGATGATGACCGCTGCTGCTCAACTCCAGAGCTGAGGAGGCGCGCACCCGACGACGGCTCTCTAGGGGCTGCTCCTCCGGGTTAATCTCCGAGCAGTTGCTGCCGAGGCTCTCGCTGCTCGACTGGCCCGACTCCTTGGAGGCGGCCGAAGAGGATGTATCAGCCCCGTGGTGATCCTTGTGATCCTTGGCCGGCTTCTTGCGCGTGGCTCCCGTTCCTGCTCCGCCATTCTCGATGCCGCTATCCTGGCTAAGCAAGAGCTGCTGCCTCTGCTGCTGTTGCTGCTGCTGCTGTTGGCGCCACTTGCCACCGGGTGGCGCCTGGGGCAGACTCAGGGAGCCGCTGCTGCTGCGCGGCGGCGGTAGCTGCAGCTGCAGCTGCAACTGCTGCTGCGATGCACTGGAAACAATCACGCCGCTGTCCGCCGAGCCCGTGGAGGTCTGTGACGAGAAGCGTTCGCTCAGCGGTATCTTGATGGGCTGGCTAATCACGACATTGTTGTTATTGTTATTGCTGTTATTGCTATTGTTGTTATTATTATTATTGTTATTATTATTATAGAGCGCGGCGGTGCTTTGGTTGGACAGTAGATTTAGCGCTGGCGCAGCGCCTGCTGCTGCTGCTGCTGTCGTTGTTGTTGTTGTTGCCATCAGGTTTTTAATTACTTTTGAAATACTCTACTTTTGGGCTAGAGTATTTTTTGTTCTTAGTTTAATAAATAAAGAATATTTAATAAAACACAGTTTATTATAGTTTTTCTTCTTCTTTGATTTTTCAAACGTTTTTCGGTTGATTTTTGCTTGGTTTTTGGCGCTTCACAGTCACATTGCCTGCTTTCCGTTGAGATTGAAAATAAATTAGTGCTGGTTTTTAAACAACAGCCGTTGTTGCCGTTTTTGCTGCATTTTCAAACAATTTATTGTGTTTTGTTTGGTTTTTTTGTGGCTAAATTTAGCTCATCTTTTGCGTTTCTTATTTTGACACAAAAAAAAAATGGAAAACAAAAGGCACACACACCGCGCAGAGAAGAAAAGAGAGATAGAGAGGGCTTTTCTTCAAATTGGATATTTATTCGTGTGTCTTAATTTTTGGTCTGCTTTCTTCTGCCTTTATTTATTTTGATTTTGATTTAGATTTTTTTGCGTGCAACATGTGCGGCCGCCTTTGAGGTCGCGAATGAACTGAGAACTCGGAAGGCGAGAGAAGTCGAGAAGCCGCCGAGAAACTGGCGGAAACGAAACTGAAACTGAAACACAGGCGGCACAGAAACGGAGAGAGCGGAACACACACAACACACGAGAGTTCCAAAAAGCTATTATCGCTGACGCACGGCGTCGCAGCGGGCGAGCGGAACGGTTGGCAAAGGAACGCTACGCAAGCGAAGAGAGGGGGCGATGCGACTGAGCAGAATGCGTCGACGCTTTCGCAGCGAACGTTTGGAAGTGAAACACGGAACATGGCGGAATGTGGAATATATGAAGCTGCAGTTTCTGGAGCGCACGCGGGCGGGACAGGGATCGCGCTACCTGCTGACTGATAAGCTTCGGTAGCCTGCTCTCCTCTGCTTCTTCTTGCCTTAATCTTATCAGCACTTTAAAATGGCTTTTTATCGGCCAAAAACAAAAAAAGGAAAGAAACAATAACAATAAAAAGCAACAATAGGGTCGGAGAGCCGAATTTTTTTATTTTTATTTATTTATGCATATGGCACCGTTTTTTGTTGTTACCTTTTTGCAGGCCTTAATTTACAACTGCACACATTTATCAAGAGTGTAAAGTGCGGAGGTGTTAAATAAACAGAACATAAATATAAATTAAGCAACAGATCGGCTAAAAATAAGATAAAGCCGAAATGGAACTACAGCGAAAATTACACAAGTTTGTAAATAATTATAAAAATAATTAAGATACTGTAAGCAGTAACTGAGTACTATGTAAGCATCAACTGAGTACTACGAGTATGGCATAGTGTAGCCCTTTTAGCATTTTGTAAAGCATTTAGCATTTTATGTTAAGATTCCGCCGAGATTTAATGAAATTAGGATTAAGTAGAAAAGAGACTACGGTCACACTGAAAAACGACACACATTGAAATAATAAGAGAGCGAATAAAATCAAATAAATTAAGAAGAATCGAGAGATAAACTACGATAACAATAGCAAACCACTCTACTAATTAACAATCAAATGAAGACACAATCTTTGTATTTAATTTATTTCATTTGTTAGGAAAATCCTTGATAACTACACTACTGGACAAAATAATAAGTACATAGTCATGGTGCAACTTTGTTTGGTTATTGCTCGATTCTTTTTGAATATATGCCTGCCAATTGTTTATATATTGAAAATCTACAGTATGGTGAATCATTTAAATAAAAAATTAGAAGGGTTTACCGCGTTTTTTTAATGCTATGCTTAAATTTGTGCTGAATGGACGTTTTTGGCCTGGCCAAAATAATAAGTACACCGCTGTTATTTTACAATTTTTAAGTATTTAATCGACAATTAGGCTCAAAATATATTGTTTTTAATAACTTCTTACATATTTAACAATGGACAAGTGAAAAAAAAAACACTTTAGATGGACCAAATCAAAATTGAAGTTTTGAAGATGACCAATATGCTTTATATCTTCAAAAAAAGAAAAAGTCTTCGGGAAATGATGAAAACCCTCAAACCCTTGATGTTTTTGTATTCAGAACACCTTACAATAAAAAGTGCTTACTGGAAAAACAAGAACCAAAGAAGATATTTTAAGAAACATCGAACAACTGCATCGTCAATATTTCAAAAATTAAACCTTCCATGTCTCTCAAAGCCCCTACCGCTCAAATTAGACATGACCCCTAATCTAAAAAGGTTCGTCCTACATCTTAAAATGTAGACTTACCAGAATATATACCCTAAAAAGTCCGTTACTTCAAGAAAATAAAGTTTCAGATGGTGCAAAAAGTTTTGGAAAATATTTTGGGGTGCACTAGACCAGATGGGTCGAGGGAGTAAAATATTATTTTATGGAACTCCGAAATAAATATAAATCTGTTTGATAATGACTCTAAACGACATGTTCAAAAAGGCCAAAAGCCCAAAAGGCAAAAAGTTTGACGTCTGCTACACATAGAAGTCCCTCAAGCACGGTGGCGGATGAGTAATATTTTGGGGCTATATATCTCGTCATGCCTATGTCGGATACACCGCATAACTGGGATTATGACACGATTCGGTTATAAAAATAAGTTAACAGACATTATGCGAACCGTTTACTGGCAAAAAAATGTCCTTGAGATTCCTCTTTCAACAGGACAACGACATAAAACCTACGCCAGGATCAATGCCTAAGAAAACAAGGTAACGTTATAAGTTGTCGAAGTCGGTCTACGGACTTAAACCCAATTGTAAACTTATGGGGAGACTGGAAACTTTGTATTTGGGCCAAAATACGTTTCAAAACGCCCAAGTATTGTGGGAATTCTTGCAAAAAGCCCGGTATGAGATTCCAGAGTTGACTCTTCACAAACTTATTTTTAGTATGCCAAAAAGCATCAACAAAGAATTTCATAATAGGTGTTAATATACTCAATAATATCATAAGATTACTACTAATAAGAAAACAGAGGGAAAATTTAAATACGTTTCGAATTGTAGGCTTTGTAGAATTGGTGTACTTATTATTTTGGCCAGGCCGAAAACGTCCATTCACCACAAATTTAAGCATAGCTTTAAAAAAACGTGGTAAACCCCTCTAATTTTTTATTTAAATGATTCGCCATACTGTAACTTTTAAATATATAAACAATTGGCAGGCATATATTCAAAAAGAATCGAGCAATAACCAAACAAAGTTGCACCATGCCTATGTACTTATTATTTTGTCCAGTAGTGTATTTTTATAGATCGTGTATATGCCCTCTACAAGTCCTTTGTTCCCTTTCAATTCCATACAACTATACCGCAAATGAATACTAAAATCAATATCACTAACAAATAGATGAAAATTGCCAGTGGCAGGTCAGAGCAGCAATATAATCTGCGGCGCTGAATTAATGTTAGTACTATTTACCGACTGCGGCAGTGTGTACTTTGCATTTTCTCCCTCCCGACTAATGGAATCCAAGCAGGATAATGCGGTGTACTATATAGTGCGCAGCAAAGAAAGAAAAGGGGAAACACTATGGGGGAAAGAAAGGTGATTCGAGGAGAACGCGTTTTCGAGGACAACGACGCATTACCGCAAATTAGAGGAGTGTCCGCAAGTCAAATGAATTGAAATGAAATGGAAGAAGCTAAAAGTGCCACCTAAAGAACAACGGTAAACGTATAGAAGGTAAACATTAACGAAAAAACACAAAAAAAAATAGAACACACACACACAACACACATTATGGTCAGCAGACGACAGTGCGCAATAGACCAAAGACGAGACCCATAAAGGCAACAACACAATTATTGCATGAGTCGCCGCATGGGTCTCCGTCTCCGTCTGTCCCTGTCCATTTCCCGTGTACGGTTTCAGGTTGAAAGCGGTTTCTCTCGACTAGTGACAAGTGTGGTAAGGTGGCCGGGGTGGCAGTGGGGGCAGCCCAGAATGGGGCATTACGGAGGGTGCTTAGGTCAGTTTGTTGGCTTAGTTGGTTAGGTCATGCAATGTGGCAAAAACAAAGGAAAAGGAAAATAATGATGAAGGAGCCAACCCCCCCAACCTACTGGGGGTTGAACAAACAGAGCGAACTAAGCCACACAGGGTACTCGTCGCTCCTTGCGAAAGTTTGTCTGGGGTTAAACTAAAGTTTAAAGTCAATATAGTAAAGATTGTAAAAAGCACCAAGCTTAAGCAACAGGGCGTTTAATGACCTACAGGGTGCTTTCTTCTCATCTTGTCTACATGACCTACAGGGTGTTTCCTGCTTGTCTTGTTCCCTACAGACCTACAGGGTGCTTTCTGCTCATATTATCCACTAGACCTACAGGGTGCTTCCTGCTCATCTTATGCACTAGACCTACAGGGTGCTTTCTGCTCATCTTATCCACTAGACCTACAGGGTGCTTCCTGCTCAAGGCAACTGCTTTCGGTTCTTCTAAATAATTCTTTATTGAACTTATGAAAATGAGTTACTTAAATGAAGTAAACAGATATTATTAATAGGAGCTTTCATCGAAAAGTACCAAACAAATACTTGGTCTCTTATTGGGAACCATTATCGAAATGCGTCGCAGCGAATTATGACTTACAGGTAAACATGTCAATAATCCACGCCCTTTCACCTTTCTGCCGCTCGTTGCCTGCTCGCTCAAGCAACTAACCAGAATTTTAAATCATCTCGCTGAGCAATTTTCCCAGCCCCCCTTCGTGTCGTGTCGTGTTTTCCTCCCCATCGTCATCAACTTTTTCCAAACTTTCTTTGGTTAACCCATGCGCGACTTTGACTTTGACTTTCGCCTTAGCTGACATTTTACCTTGACGATATATACTGTATATAATAGAGACCCCAACCGCTGGTCGAAGCAACCCTTTTTCTAACCAACACTGCGGTATTTGTTTTTATTTTTATCGACTTGGCATTGAGCTTAGACTAGACGCAGCCCCATTATATCCATTCCCTTCTCTAATACCTAATACCTATAAAGCTATAACTTGTTCACTGCCTTTGACGGGGTCATTTCGATCCTTGATACTAAGACAATCTTCTAACATATTAAGCTCGTTTCTCAGGTTTTTAGAACCTAAATAGTATGGAAAAATCTAAACAATTTTGGGGTATTCCAAGAACATTTTAAAGAATTATTTGCGATCATTTTAAAGGGTATTTCCCAGACTTTCTCGGTAATGTAGCATTCTCGTATGGCTATTATTTTTCGAATAAAATTTACATTTGGCGCCGGGTCCGGAGACTTGCACTGTTCTCTCCACGTGCCGGGGATCCAGTTTCAAGTCGACTCCAATTTGAATAGCAAATGAGCTGGGGCCGGGCCTAAGTGCTTGGGCTTCCGAGTTTAGGAGGCGTTCTGGGAATCGAGGCGGCCTGTGGGCCTCTAGGTTCTTGTTTCTTGTTTGTTTGGTCTTGAACTTGCATGTCGATAATGCGCCCTGACATTTACCGTGGTATTAACGATGTAATTGCCCCAAGACATGTTTTCCTAGCGCTATTTTTACGGCTGGGAATTATTGATTCCCGCGCCTGTGTGGCGTAGAAAAATGTCAACGAGGGAAAAAGAATGAAAAAAATCAACATTTGTTGTGTTTCACAAGATTCCCACTCGTTCCGTTCCTCTTTTTTGGGTCTAGGCTATGGCTACGCGTTGAAACTAAAAATAATGCACGAGGCGGCAGCATCGAAAGTGAAATGAAAATTCTCTTTCATTAAAAATAAAAATCGAATTGCAGGGAGACCCAAAAATACAACGGAATCCGCTATTTCACGTTCCAATTCCATTGTACCACCACCACCGCCTGTTGCTGTGAGTGCAGCGCCATCTGGTGGCCGCCAGCGAGACCCCAGCGAAAGTGAAAGTAAAACAATTACGAGAGCAAAGAATATAATTTTAGTTTAATGGGGGGAAAAAGCAAAAACAAAGAAGAAACTCGGTGAAATATTTGCATTTCATTTATGTCGACAAAAAAGAAAAGAGGACCGGCAGGGCGCCGCAGGAAATTTGCGTTTCTATTTGCCAAAGACTCGAGGATACCGAAAGACAACAAAGAACCAACGAGATGTGAGCCACGGCGCCACGGGGGGGCTTGGTAGGAAAATATATATATTCAAAAAACGAATAAAAAGAGATACAAATAAAAATAATGAAAAATTAAGCCAAAGAAGCAGCTTGTGTGTGCACTGTTATCGCTATCTCCTGCTAATGACCGACGCGGCAATCAATAATTAGAGCTGACCAAGGCAATTAACCCATGACAGACCGCACATCATCACATCACACCAGCGCGGAGGCGATCAACGACCAAAAGCAGGCATATGACTTCGATAGCAACAACAGCTGGCTGACTCCGATTCTCCGATTCTAGCGATAGCGATAACGATAAACCACCTCAAACTGGTTGTGAAGGAAGACACAAAAGCAAAGATCGCCATATCTTTGCATTGTTGACACTCATTAATCTGGTTTAAAGTCTTTAGTTATCCCACAAGTGAGAATAACAAAGATTAAAACTGAATAAACAAAGATTCTAGTGGCTGTCTTTATTTACGAAAAGATAACAAATGCTCCATTAGTTATTCAATAATAAAGCGATGTGAACGTCATATTATTGTGATTGAAGAATGTGCTTTATAAAATAATCTGCTAGAATTGCATTTGTGAGTAAGAAATATAACACAAATAAATATTTAACTCTGAAAAAGGCTAAATTTAGCCACAAAACTACATTTTGCGTGTGCCGGCAGAGGCTGGGCACATACATTTGCTGAAATTAGCTTTTATGGCTTACTAGGTTTATTTGCGTTACTATCAACTTAACCGCTGCTGTTTTTTTGGATGCAACTTTTGCCTGGCCAATCGATAAACAGAGAGACAATGAGGCAACAACAAAGGCAAATAATAGCACACAAAGAGCGTTGAAATGGTGAAAAGCCAAAGAAAGAGGCGCCAGTCAGCTATGAAAAATCGGGAATGGAGGGGGTGGAAAACAGGCAGAGGAAAAACCAACCAAGAGGCGAAACAAATAAAAAATTGGGGATGGAGGCAAAGGCAACACGCGATTAGTGAATGCCCAACCCCGCTAAATACAACCCGCTAAATACAACCCCCCACCCATCCACTCACACCTCCCAACTCACACCTAACACCTCCCACCCACACTCATTGTATAACGGTTTCATGTTCCACCAAATGGCAACAAAAAACTGGTAAGAACCAACCAAAAAGTTAACATTCTAAGCGGCAACTGCGTCTTGGAAAATGCGATAATTCATGGTAAATATGCCATAATCGAGCAAATATATAAATAGGCGACATATAGAGGCTGATATACATATATACAAGTAAATAATATATATTTCTAAATTAAAACAATCAATATTCGGCCGTGTGTTTGCTGGTATCATTAGAGTGGCAATTATATGATAATTATTTAACCCACAAAGCGTCACATGTGGGAAACAAAGAAACCCAAGATCGGATGCGATTTTCGAGACTTTGACACTTTGGAATCAACTCCATTCCAATTCCCAATGGTTCAAGATTAGTTTTGTAAATCCGTATGTGAAACGCCGTGGAATGGAACAAAGAGATGAGAGCCAGAGATTACGGGGAACAATGGCCATGAAACCTGATATAAAACCAAGAACTTTAATCATTATCAGCTGTTTTCGGTGAAAAGTGCATGTACTAGATTATTTTTAAATGGGAAATATCTCATAATGGTTAACCCTTATCTCGATTAACAACCGGGTGAAGTTTTATACAATTTCTTAAATAAATATTTTGGTATACTAGCATTTCTAATTGGAGATTCAACATTTATGTGAAGTTTAGCTAATTTTATCATCATCAAAGAGGTAAAATCTTTAAGGCTTTCCCTCTATAAAAAAATATAAGCACAACCTGCTCTAAATGATGAAATATCAAAACAACTTCACTAAAATGATGGCCAATCAAATGGAGAGGCGGCAAGTAGCTTGAGTCACCCTCCCCACTCACTTTGGATTCACTTTCGGTTGCGAAAAATCGATCGGACGAAGAGTGGGCTGGCTGGAATGAATGTCAAGTTGTCGCAAAATCCAGCCACTAATTGTCGCGAGTGGTGGTGGTGGTGGCCTTGCTGCGCGATCCGTGGGCGGAAGTGGGTGGAAGTGGGAGTGGCATCATCACTCAACTAATGCCGAGCCGCACGTGCGCACCACAAAAACAAAAACGAGAAATCATGAGCCAATCTTATCAGGGGAAAAAGCTGGCAACAACAAAAGTTCAAGCAAATTGCCTAATTAATCAAAAATAATAATATAAAACGCTTAGCTAAAGTGAACTTTGCACAGAGTACACAGCTATGGGTAACATAATAGGTACCAAAGGCCGGGATATATATTCTTTGTTTCTTAACATAAATACCAACAACAATTCAATATATTTTAACT
Source organism: Drosophila tani (assembly GCA_008042535.1). Taxonomy (NCBI): domain Eukaryota; kingdom Metazoa; phylum Arthropoda; class Insecta; order Diptera; family Drosophilidae; genus Drosophila; species Drosophila tani. The sequence goes on along the minus strand of VNJO01012314.1, from coordinate 2,488 downwards.
GTAACTGCAAGTACTTTACCCTGTTAAGACACGAAACGGAATGAAATGAAACTCTTGTACATTTAAATAAAAATAAAGTTTTCTGGGTATTTTAACATACAAATTAAATGCATCTCTTCATTAATTTCATATATTTTAGAGTACTTATCATTTCAAACATAAAAGTAAGTACTTTTCCCTATTAAAACATTTAACGGAACGGAATGGAATGAAACACACTAGTAAATTAACTGTACCTATTAGTGTGACCATTGGTGTAGGTGTTAGAGTGGTCCTAAGTACTTTTCCCTGTTTAATTCGAAACAGAGTGGAATGGAACACAGGGCTAGATGCCATAATTGTGTTATATTGAAGCACGTCGAATGGAGGAATCGTGTATATCGCCTATCTATATGGCTCCCGTCATATTCAAGTATGCACATAAATATATAAAACATACAAGTATAAACCGAGGAACAGCGATTAACTTAAGTTGATAAGCCGCACTCTAAAAACACAAAAAACAAAGTCCCGAAAACCCCCCTGAGAAACCCCTTCTTTTTGGCGCGTTGCCAAGCGAACTCGAGCGCTCTCCGCTCGCTGTTAATTGTCCTTTGTTTTTCATTTCTTTGTTATTTGTTTTTTTACTGCACTTTATTATCATAATTACATACACATATTTTGCCCCGATTGCCAAAGACAAACAACAACAACAGCGAATTGCTCAATGTAAACAAATAAACAAGGCAAAGAAAAATCAACTTTACACTCTGATAACAATTACAAAATATTTTTGTTTATTTTTTTCCTAGCTGCAATTTATGGGTAAGTCATTGCTGTGATTGTAAAAAAAGAAAAACGGAGCACGATTTGCATATATATATAATATTAACATATAAACAACAACACAATGAGTCAGCTATCAAGGATGGGATTATATAGAAGTAACCCCTTTATTATAAGAGGAATCAATAGGTTCAATACTAAATATATTTTTTCTTAATGGTATTACTCATTTTCCCAACTTTCCCATTGTAAACATATATACAGTTGCGGTCAAAATAATAGTAGTGCTGGTCTAGTGAAAAGTTTTTCGGCTGTATCTTCCCAATGCGTTGACAAATCCAATTCATTTCTTCATATTAGTAATTGCCAATATCTGCTTTCCCAGTATATGAAGTGATGTCGTCTTATCACATCTCTTTCTATTTTATTTTGCATTATTTCCGAATTTATCACTTTTTTGGCGCAGTCAAAATAATAGTAGTGTCAGATAAATTTTTTTAAATGATTAAATTTACTAAACTTTTCTTATAATTTTTGGTCCTAAACATTACTTTAGGATGTTATCAAACAGTTTTTAGCATTTAGATCCTTCGCTTATATTTGGTCCTGGCAATATGGAATGTGGAAAATAAATTGCTGCCAAGAGGCATAATCTGATTAAAAAGTTTATATCTGAAAGAAAAACCTACTTCAAAGGGTATATATTATTGGATGCTCATCTAAAATGATCAAATATGCGATATGTACAAAAAATCGAGCGGCTGACCAAAGATATTGACAAAGAAGTCAGGGGATCGCCAAGTGAGGCAGGCGATGCATAAGACATTCATGTCTGCTGCAGCCTTAAAAAAAATTTTAAAATTTGTGCAAATCTGGAAACAGTAAGAAACAACCTTAGAGAGAAGGCCTTCATGACAAAAAGTTCCAGAAAAAAGCCTTAGCTAACAATAAAGCTTCTTGCCAAACGCCTGACGTTTGCCTCAGAATATCTAAACTGACCCTCGAAAAAATTTAGGACCATTTTGTTTGCCGGAAGAGCCCAAAATAGGTATTTTTACGACCGTGGGTCTCGAAAGTATTTAAAACGACCACAATTAAGACAATTTTTCCTAAAAATACTTGCAAATCCGTTAGGTACGGGTTTTTCGTCAGTTATGATTTAGGCGAGCCTTGTGTACCATGGAGGTAGGCCAGTGTATTGGCTCAGAACTATAATGGATCGACATTTATATGTCAAATTCTAAGTCGGCGTGATGCTACTATATCTTTCAAAGGAAGTGCCACTTGTTTGGATGTTTTAAATTAGCAACGATCCAGAAAATACGAGTAATTTGTACATAGAGTGGCTTGCAGCCAACCAGGTAAACGTCATAAAATGACCCGCACAGTCACCCAAACTCAATCCGATTGAGATTTTTTGTTGTGACATTCATAGATAAGTCTTATAAATACTACCTTACGAAAATTTTTATCATTTGCAAGTTGTGGAAAAATTTTTTCTATGAAAATATGCCAAATCTTAGTTGGTTCCATGGAAAATCTCTGAGGAGTCCTTATTGTCTATAAAGGATATTCAACTAAATACTCAAAAAAATTCTTATCCATGGATCTATAATAATCAATCAATAAGGTACTCCTCAATTATTTTTTTAGGCTGTGGTAATTTTTCAAAAGTTTCACTACTATTATTTTGACCGACTCAATTTTCGTCAAATTCAACATT
>VNJO01012309.1:0-65657 GCA_008042535.1 Drosophila tani | reverse complement strand
ATCCGTCGTGAACGAAAGTCCTGCTATGCTCGCAATTTTGGTGGAGGATCTCCGATGGTATGGGCTGCATTTGGACACCATGGAAGATCCCCTGTATGTTTTGTATCAACACGAATGAATTCTCAGATGTACATAAGCCTTATGGACGAAGTTTTGATACCGTTTAGCGAAACATTCTGGGAGGAAAAGTTGATTTTTCAACAGGATAACGCTGCAATCCATGTATCCAAAGCGTCAAAGCAGTTTTTTGAGGATCGGAAAATTGATCTTTTGGGGTGGCCAGCTTGTAATCCCGACTTAAACCCGATTGAGAATGTTTGGGGGATACTCTCGAACAAAGTTTATAGCAATGGACGACAATTTGAAAATTTGGCCGAGCTCAAGAAAGCAATTATCGAAGAATGGACCAAAATCGAAGAACAAACCTTAAAAAATTTGGTAATATCAATGTCTAAACGCTTGGCTGAAGTTATTTCTAATCATGGAGGCAGTACCCACTATTAGGTAAAACAAATACATTTTATTCCTCTGACTATAATATTAAAAAAAATATTTTCTTTCTAGTGTACCAATAATTATTTCTAAGGGAGCAAACAAAAGGATTTAGATTTTCGTGGAAAGGACCAGTAAATTACAAAATTTTAATTTGTTTTCAATTCATTTATTCTCTATATTTATGAGTAAAATATCCAAAAAATAAACTAAAAGCCATTTACGATTTTGTGTTAAATAAATGAAGTGTCCCAATATTTATTTCGACCAGGTAGTATGTACTGTCTCTGCGTTTAATTCATTATGAGTATCCAGTGACTCCATGTCAGCCAGGGTCGAAGCTACTTAGTGGTGGTTGTGGACTCCACTTTGGCCACAACCAGGTTCGCATTCAGGCCCTTCTCTCTGTACTGCCTGAACACCTTAACTCCCTCGCAGAAAGCCATCCAGAAGTGATCTTCTTGCTCCTGCTCGTGCTTCGTCTCGGAACCGGAAACAGCATCAAACATTCCTTTGAATCCGTTATAAAAGGCAAGGGCCGCCTTCCGTATGTCCATTGCCTTTATCCCGAACTCGATTTCGTCAGATGTGTTCATCATCCAGACTTGCTGGTTGCCCTCATACCGACTTAGTCGCTTCATGATGTCCACGCATTCGGGATTGCGCAAAAGTATAGGCATGCTCAGCTTGATGCTTTTGAATTTTTCTAGAAGATTCAGGCACCTGTCAACATTGGCCTCACGAAAGCCCAAGGACCAGCGCATAGACTTGGAGAGTGCGATGAAATCACGCTCCATGTATGCCGCATCCTTGTCCTCCACTACCTTCACTAGGTTCTCCATGAACCGCTTGGCCTCCTCTGGAGATAGCTTGCTGCTGCGCTTCGGCTCAATTAGAATCCTCTCCGGCATGGACTCGGCTTCGATTTCACCGGCATCCAGCTTAATCTCCAGCCTCATGGCTTCCCTGCACGCTTCCATCATCCAGGCATGCTCGGCGGCGTCATTCTCAAAGCTCTCCGGCTTGTTGTGGTAAATAATTATGCCGAAGCACCGGGCCGTCGGCGAATATACCATTATCATGTCGTTTTGGAAGTAGTTGAGTGGTAGGGCCCGCGTCTGGAGGGGACCAGGAGCATAACCAGGCGATAGCCGTCGCTTTGGCGCTGGTGGAGCATCAGCAGAGCCAGAGGCTTCAGTGTTGTCCGGATGGGAGCGCCGAACAGCCTGTTGCGGCTTGCCCGGCTCTAAGGACTTCTTCTTGCTGGGAACCGAAGGTTTGGGAGGATACCAAGGTTTGTCGGCGACGTAAGGCACCTCCTGCGAGTCCTCGCCAGAAAAAGCAGACTTGATTTTGTTGAGGGCCTCGCGGAATGTGCCGCGCTTAATACCATGAAGGTCCACCTGGATGTTGCCCATCTGGCCGGAGGTGGAGGCTTTCTCAGCCAGAGGTTTGGCGGCGACGACGCGGAGCGAGGGAAGGGCAGCTGGAATTGCAGCGGGCATCCTCGGAGCCAGAGGTTCGGCGGCGGCGACGACGCGGAGCGAGGGAAGGGCAGCTGGAATTGCAGCGGGCATCCTCGGAGCCAGAGGTTTGGCGGCGACGACGCGGAGCGAGGGAAGGGCAGCTGGAACTGCAGCGGGCATCCTCGGAGTCGGACGCTCGACGGCCACCGAAGGTTTGGGGGGATACCAAGGTCTGTCGGGGACGTAAGGCACCTCCTGCGAGTTCTCGCCAGAAAAAGCAGACTTGATTTTGTTGAGGGCCTCGCGGAATGTGCCGCGCTTAATACCATGAAGGTCCACCTGGATGTTGCCCATCTGGCCGGAGGTGGAGGCTTTCTCAGCCAGAGGTTTGGCGGCGGCGACGACGCGGAGCGAGGGAAGGGCAGCTGGAATTGCAGCGGGCATCCTCGGAGCCAGAGGTTCGGCGGCGACGACGGGGAGCGAGGGAAGGGCAGCTGGAACTGCAGCGGGCATCCTCGGAATCGGAGGTCTGGCGACCACGGGGAGCAAGGCTTTCTCCTCGACCTCAAAGTCCTCGACCTCGGAGAAATCCTCGATCCCGGAGTCCCGAGCAGTCAAAGCACTTTCGATTTGCCGGATGGCCAGGCGGAACGCGTCGCGATTCATGACCCTCGGCGCGGCGAACCTTGCCTTGTTCTCCTCGTACGAGTGCATATTCTCCGGCTTGATGATTCCAGTTTGGTCACTTCCAAAGAAAAACACGTGGTAGTGCTTATTGGTCCGCTTGGTAATTCTTGCGGGCCACTCTGGCCAGCCGCCGACTTTGGCGAAGACCAGGTCGCCAACGCTAAAGCGGGTGCCTCTTCCAGCCATGACCTGTGCCATTGCAGCGTTTTTCTTTCCTATTGCAGACGAAAAGAAAATTTGTAGATTGTATTTTTCCAGGAAAGTAGACGACAGCCTTCGAACTCAGTAATGCGACGCACAAGTTTTCAGTCGGTCACGTTTTTTGACGGCTTCAGTAGAAGCTTGAAAGAGATAACTATATAGCTTGCTTGGTTCGGATTTTTTTCGTAATGCGACTACGGTCACACTAATTGAAAAGGAAAACAATAAGAATGGCCGACATTTGCAAATTGCAATACATAATTAGAAATTTCTGGAGTCCTCAGGCAAACACGCCTGCAGAAATGAAAATGAAAGTCCTTAAACTGATTATTACTCCCGCTAATGAGACATTAATATACTTTTTAGATACAATTTTTTTCGATACACCAATTAATTAGCATCACTGAAAGTGCCGTATAGTCGTCTTGCTCGCACTTACACTCGGTCGCATGTTTCTGCGTACAGCATAGAGCTGGCAAAGAATCGATGTTTTTCATTATTGATTTTGTCGATGTTTTACTTGTGAAACAGCGATACTATTGATGTTCCTAAGCCATACAATTTTTGCTTATAAAAATTATATTTTCGGCAGTTGAAGCCTTGAGTGATGCCATTTTCTCACTTAAAACGATTCCAGCTTTAAGGGATTAATTACCATTCTTAATCTAACCAAATATTTCCCTTCCCATATTCGAGAGAGTATCGTCATGATCATTTTAAAGGCTTAAAATTGAGTCTAATCGGTCTAATCAAAACATCGATAGTTTTCAATCGATGGTTTTCAAAAAAGTTCAAAAGTTCGATACTATCGATAGTGCTCCGATGTTTTGCCAGCACTATTTGGCAACCATCTTTGAAAAGTTCAACGTCGTTCTTTTCATTTTCAATCTTGGTCAAACTGGTCTGTGTTCCGTAAGCTGAAAATTTTTTTGTCTAAATAAAAATGGAGAAAAGCTCGGATGAGGAGGAGTTGGCGTCTCAGCTCGATGCGACTCTGCGTAGGCGGTTGCAGGAAGCTAAGGCCGAGACGGCGCCGGCGCAACAGCTTCGGGAACACGTGCGCGAATTAGAATCCCGATTGGTGGCAAAGGACGCCGTAATAGCGGTAAGCACCAATAAGATGATCAAACTCCAAGCACAAATGGCCCGTGAGGAGACCCAGGCCAGCCGAAAGTTGAAGCGCTTGGATGAAAAAAACAAAAAGCTTCAACGGGAGAACAAAGAAAAGAGCGAATCTTTGTTGAAGGTCATTGGTGAGAAAGACGCTTTAGAGGTTAAACTTTCCCAGTCTGGGGAGCACGTGTCTGATCGCAAAATAGATCTGCAAGAGCATTTGGAAGACCAGATAAATGTCATAGAAACAAAGTTGGAGATGGCGCTTATCCTGAAGATGGAACGCACAGAGGCACAAGACCGCGCAGCTGAAGAGTTAGCGGGATTACGTACACGGCTATCACATCTCAGGGATAAGCTCAAAAAGGTGCAGTTGGAAGACCAGAGAAGTATCCTCGAAACCAAGCTGGAGAAGGAACTTATCCAAGAGATGGAACGCAACGAAGCCCAAAACCACGCAGCTAGAGAGATAGAAGGATTGCGGGAACTGCTATTACATCTCAGGGATAACCTCGACGAAGAATCTAAGCTCGAAGCGGAATCAAAGCGGCAGATGGAAGACCAGAGAAGTATCCTGGAAACAAGGCTGGAGGAGGTTCTGGGGTAAACACAAAGAGGAATCCGAGCAGGAGTTGGAAGAGAAGATCAATATCCTAGAAACAAAGTGGGAGAAGGCCCTTGTACTAGAGATGGATCTCAAGGAAGCTCAAGACCGCGCAGCTGGAGAGATTGAGGGATTGCGAGAACAGTTATCCCAGAAGTATCTTGGCCTGGATCAACAGCTCCAACAGAAATCAGAGGCCGACAAAGATATAGAGCAAACAAAGCTTTTGCTTCGTGTGGAAGCCTTGGAGCGTCAGCTGGCTGAAACCCAAATCCACGAGTGTCCGATAGAATCCCCCAAGTCGGAGGTCACTCTCGATGAGTTGCTACAGGAGAACGCCGGACTTAAGGTTAAGCTCCTCAACCTAGAGGAGAAGAATCGCGAGCTCCTGGATAGGACCGCCCGCATCGAGCAGTGGATAAAAGACCAGGATCTAAAGGAGCATCGCAAGCTAAACAATTTGGAGACGTCGCATGTAAGTAAGCATGTCATTGTAGACCTTTTGTAGTTCCCCGAGAACTCTCAGGTCATTCAGGTTACATTACATAATATAAGCTAACTTTTAAATGTACTTTCCCATCCTTATCTCCCACGAAATCACAAAAATCACACCTGCCATTGCTGGCTGAAGACCCAGACAGCCATTTCATACAGACTGCATCCTCCATCAACTAAACTAAATCAAACATTGTGACTAGCTTTGAGAAGTAACCAGCACCAAGGCGAAGCCGTCATAAATTTGCTTTTCTTGGAAGAAGATTTAGGTATGTTTGAGTAAAAATGAGTAAGATGTTTTTTTCATATAAGATTTCAAATTTTTTTCAGATTTTAATTGGCCACCTTTAATATTCGATCAACTGAACTTTCTTCAATTTAACATCGTTACTTGCAAAGAGAAGTAACCAGCACCAAGGCAAAGCCGTCAAAAATTTGTTTTTCTTGGAAGAAGATTTTGGCATATTTCAGGTAAAAATGATTCAAAAGTATTTTTTATATAATTTAATTTAAAAATTTTCTCAGATTTCAATTTGCCACCTTTAATAATCGATCAACTTAACCCTATTCAATCTAACATCTTGACTTGCATAGAGAAGTAACCAGCTCCAAGGCGAAGCCGTCAAAAATTTGCTTTTCTTGGAAGAAGATTTAGGTATGTTTGGGTAAAAATGATTAAGATGAATTTTTATATATAATTTCAATTTTTTTTTTAGATTTTAATTTGCCACCTTTAATAATCGATCAACTAAACCTTCTTCAATCAATTCATCCTCGATCAACTAACCCTTTCTTCAATCAAACATTGTGACTTGCATAGAGAAGTAACCAGCACCAAGGCGAAGCCGTCACAAATTTGTTTTTCTTGGAATAAGATTTTGGCATATTTCAGGTAAAAATGATTAAAATTTATTTTTCATATAAAATTTGCCAGCACTAGACAGCACCATAAAAATCAAAACATTGACTTTAACGTCAAATAACTCCACTAATATATTGCACTGCGTACCAAAAATGGATTTATTCTATTAGTCATTCAATTCGCCGTCTCCTTATATTTTTGCAAAAATATGCGCTTATCAATATTCTTATAATAACAATTTCACTTAAAATCCTTCAAAAAAAGCATTCGCAAAAGTCTGCGTACAGCTTAGAAAATTGTCTTTTAATTGCAAATAAAAAGCTTGTAGGTTACCCCTTTTTGTTAAAAACTTCCTTCAGTCGTCTGGGCAACGATTCCACTATTTTTTTAGTATCCTCTGTTTTGATTTTCTGCCATTCTTCGAGGATAACTGACTTAAGCACAGTCTTCGACGTAATCTTGGGTTTTTGTATACAACGCTCCAGAAGATCCCATAAATGTTCAATTTGAACCTATGAATTATTTACTAAAATCTAGCCAAAGTTTTCATTTGTTTTTTATTTATTTAACCAAAGCTAACTTTAACTTATTAAAATAACAAATTAAATGGAAAATGTATTTTATTTTATTTATTTAGGAGAGTAGACAACCTTCTATCTCAGTAACCAAATTTCAAATATTAAAGAAAAGGGTTTTTCTAAAATCTAGGTCCACTTTTCAAGGACCTTTAAATTATAATTTAAATAATTATTTACTAAAATCTAGCCCAAGTTTTCATATATTTTTTATTTATTTAACCAAAGCTAACTTTAACTTATTTAAATAACAAATTAAATGGAAAATGTATTTTATTTAATTTATTTAGCAGAGCAGACAACCTTCTTTCTCAGTAACCAAATTTCAAATATTAATCCCACTTTTCAAGGACCTTTGATTTATTTAACAAAATCTTAAAGTGCCTTTGAAAAATAATTTATTTATTTCCTTTTATTTTATAAATTTTTTCTTGTAAATTTTCAAACTATTAAGTTTTCAAACCCCAAGTATGCCCATTGATTAAAACACAAAACCAAAAATTAACCAATTGACAGTACATTTTATTCCGTAAAAGAACAAACAATGAAAAAAAAAAAAACAATTCTAGAGGCTAATCATGAGACTTTGGCTGTTTTTTTTTAGCTTTCCCTAGGACCTGGTCCTAAGATACAAATGAGGGCCGTTGGCAGATCCATCGTGGCCACCAACCAAACTCATGCCCGGCAGATACTCGTTAAGATTCAGCGAGAAGGTCGCCGGAAAGTGCTTGTCCTTGGCCTCCCGATTGATCCGATAATTGCTGCGGAAGGCGGGACTCAGGGCGGGATTTAGGGCACTGGCATAGCCCTGGATGGCACCATAGTTCGGCGGCAAAGCACTCAGCACGGCGGCCGTCCGCCCGCCAAAGTCCGGCTGTCCGCTACCCGAGAGTCCCGGATTTCCCACGCCAACTCCAGCAGCAGCTCCCGAGGCTGCGGCGGCAGAAAGGTAGGGGGAAATGGGCACTATGATGGGCCTGGTGGGGATCAGCTGCAGGTACTGGACGCCATTGCCGGAGCCATCCTGGAGCGTCTGGGCGGGCAGGTACTGCATCAGCATCGGCGTGGAGGGCAGGCTGGCCACGCTCGGTGTGCCCGCTGTCTGCATGGGCGTGAAGTTGGTCTCCATTTCGGGCATCTTGTACGAGGGCTTGAAGGATCCGACTCCTGCAGCTCCGGCAGCATCCTGCAGCTGGTTCTGGTTCTGCCCGGTCATGTCATAGCCGCTGGCATAGGCACTCAGCGAGTTCAGGTGCGCCTCCTGTTGCTGCAACTGCTGTTGCACCTGCTGCTGCTGCAGCTGCTGTTGCTGCAACTGCTGCTGTTGCTGCTGCTGCACTTGGACACTATTTGGAGACTTGGCCCCCTTGCTGGCTATCTCGGGACTGGAAACGGGACTGGCCAGGATGAGGGGCAGGATGAGGAGTCCCAAGAGCTGCCACAGCAGCAGGTGATGACAGTGGATGTGTGGCTGGCAGAGCATCTGGGGGAGTACATGCAAAATAATAGATTAAAAATACTTAATCGAAAAGATAGAAGAATAAATTTGATCAAACAATAATTTTTCAGTCTTAATAAATATTTAATCTTGAAGATAAATGAGTAAACATTATTTTAATAAAGGTATTCAGCTTGTTTTTATATCCTTAAAACTGCCTGGCTTTTTAACAATTTTTTAAATCACTTTTTTTTATTATTCCAGCTCTTAAATAATATATTTATCCGATATACTTAATGTTTTAAGAGTATATACAACATATTTAGGCTTTTTCCATTAAAAGCTTGTGATATGATTTTTTAAGGCTGATCACACTGTAAAAAAATATCTGTAGCCACTGGATTCACCTCGCTTGAGTGAGTTTTTCTGGGGGAGCACTTGGAAAACACTTGCACTTTTCCTGGCGAGCGACGCGCTTTGATTAACACGCCTGCCGTTGCGTACTTTGCTTTTATATCGCTTTTCGGCTTTTCAGCTGTAACAGCTTCGCCGCTTTTCTGCTTTTCTGCTTTTCAGCCTTTCGGCCAGCGGCAATTTCCCGCAACGAAAATTGCAGTTGCCACACGAGGCAGACACGCGACTTGGACAGCAATTCTCTGGAATTGCATTGTTGCATGTTTTTGGCCACGATTCAAGTTCAAGTTTAGCTCACAGCTCGCACATCGCAGATTTGGATCCGCTTGGGTTCCGTCTTCCGAATTGGTTCCGAAACGGAGCGGTGGGCGTGGCACAATTATCCTGTCCTCTTCCGCATTGCCACATGTTGCCTGATGTGCCATGTTTGTGGCCATTAGCTGGTCATGATACGGATAAACAAGTTTCCATTTCCATTTTTACGGGATCGGGGGGAATACCAGCTACCAGCTTCCAGTTGGCTTAATGGGTTCGGGTTCGGATGCGTGGACAATGGTAACAGCAGCGGGATAGTGGGTTTGGTGCGAGGAAAATATTTTAAAAAGCACATGTAAAATTGGTTTTATTTAGAATTGGTATTATCTAGAATGGTGCGAGGAAAATATTTTAAAAAGCCCATGTAAAATTGGTATTATCTAGAATCTAGTATATTTGAGGGAGGTTTTTGAGTTGAGGTTTTGGCAAAAGCGCGCAAAATGAGAGGCGGTCACACTTGACAATAGTAGATGCTGGAGTAAGAGCCATCGATAGTTTCGAGTTTTTTTTCGCAAACTATCAATACTATCGCGATAGTACCGACCTATTTTATTTTTTAAAAAAGGGGGTGTTCATCTAATAAAATACTCCGAAAAGTTGAGGGTATCCCTTAGTAATTTGATAAAGATTTTTAGATTAAAGATTTAATATAGTAAAAATTTTAAAAATAATAAAAATAGTCAGACAAATTTTTCAGTTTTGGTATCTTGTAATTTATATTTTTTAATTTTCTAATTAGAATTGGTTTGGTTTCAAGCTAACAAATATAACAATGTATGGGGACGATATTATTGCGATTGTTTTCAAAATACCGATGGTGCAAGCTGAATAAAACCCATCGATACTATCGATAGTGCCACCGGTAGTTTGACACCTCTAGCTGGAGTCGTGAAAAAGAATAGACAATAAGAGAAAGAAAAGTGTTTAAAATAAGTATATGCAAAGTGTTACTGTTTAAGAACCCCAATTTAATAAATACATTTGTAGTTATCTCAATAAAGACAAATTAAACCCTACATAGATTTTTATTTTTTAGAAATAAATAAATGAAATAAATTATATTATTTCCTTTTTTTAGGGCACCCCTGTCTGGGGACTATTTTGTTAGCAACATTTTCTTAGCATTTTGTAATGTTAGATTTAAGTTATTATACTTATCTATACTTTTTATATTTATCCATTAAATTAGAGCTTAGTTAGATAATAAGATTTGAAGGCATATTTTCCAAATATTTTCATATTTACCTATATTTTATTGTTTTTTTTAGAGTTTGCCCCACTGTGCATTGCCAAGGCGAGTGAATAAAAACGCTTTTAGCATTACTTAACCCATAAATTTTGCTATTGACTCGTGAGTGATGGTAAGTGCAAGTGGATATAGAAACAGGACCAGGGGCAGATGAAGCTCCTCGGCAAGCGGAGTTCGGAGGACTACTGAGCTTTCAGGCATTAATCTAATGTTTTTCTATTTTTAATAATTATTTTATAATTATAATTTGACACATAAAAAATACTGTGCATAAATTAAACCTAGGAAATTAAAGACCTGCACTCATTATCACCTCAATTTAATTAACACACCATTATTCAAACCTTCCAGTAATTAGCAACTAGTAATTAGTTAATAAACACCTTGCCAAAGAAATATTTAAAAATTTATAAAGCTCACATTCAGGTAAGAGGCTGAGACGGAAGTGAATAGAAACCATTTTCGGAATAAAATCAAGAGGGTAATAGCTAGTTTCAGCTCCATTTTGGCTGTCGGAAATTAAATTAAAGCTTCAAATAAAAGAGTTTGTGATATAAATGAAAAATAAATATTCAAAATAAACTTAGCTCTTTACTATTGCTAAAATACATTTATTTATTAACTAAAAGTGAAGGTGATTTTTGTTTTCAAAGATATTTACCTTTTCTATATTAAGATATTATATATTTGGTAGAACAAATATATTTTATACTCCATTTGCTCTAAATACAAATGCTAATTTATTTGTATATTTTTTTCTAAACTGTGAATCTCCTAAAATATATAAATAAATATTTTCTCTTTGTGCAATCGCAGTCACTGTCCCCGTCACAGTTGGAGTCACAGTCACCGTCGCCGCCGTACCAATTATCCAGCAAGTCCAAGTCACTTCAAGTCAAACTGGCTTCAAAGTCAAGGCCTTGTTTTCCTCATTTTCCATTGGGCTCATTACGTGAGGCAAGTGGAAATGGAAAATGCACTCAAAGTTGTCTGCTTACTTTCATTTTTCATTTGGCCAAAGCTTTTCCCAGTCCGCAGAGGAGCTTCCATTGAAGCTTCTCGAAGATCTGCAAGATCGATGGAAGCTCTGAGGTAAATATGAGAGTCTTGGTCTTTTTTTTTATGATAAGTCGTAATAGTATAATCATTAAAAAGCACTTGAAAGTATGGTTAAAAGTTAAGTGGAGGAAATTGAAAATGTATTTCCATGTTTACTATATAGAAAACATATTTATGTGACCATTTGTCAATATTTTAGACATTTAATATAATTTTAAAATAATGCGCAAATATTGTAGGCATTTAATATATTTTTAAAACAATTCAAGGGTATATATGTACTTATTTTATCATAAGGGTATTTATTAATAATTTTAATAGCCTTAATGGGGGTCGTAAAAACCACTTGAAAAGCTGTTTAAAAATTAATTAAAGTATATATAAAATGTGCTTCCATGTTTACTTATTATGCATTAATATTTTAGACATTTGAAATATTTTTAAAACACTTTAGGCCATAGTATATTTTTATTTTATATATTTTATGTCTATATATTTATATATATATATATTTTATATTTATATTATATTATATATATATTAATATTATAAAAATGATGGGCGTAATAAAAACTCTTCGTAAAGCAACTCAATTATCGTGACACCGCCTTTCGCTGAGCTGCAAATGATCCCCTAATCCCAGACACGCCGCTGCACTTCCTCCCTGGGCCTGGGCCCTGGGAGAAACATCCCAATCCGTGCCACTGTCAGCAAGTCATAAATCTTCGCCTCTCCGACTGAACTTGATACATCAAAATGTTGGTCAAATTAAATTTCTTGCGCCGCGCGCTCGCTCTCTCTCGGGGAGTCCTTGGATGGATTTTCCCTGGGAGCAGCTGCCAAGTAATTCGTCAAGCTGCTTTTGTCCTCCTCCAGCGGCTGTTCCCTCAAAGCTTTATCTCATCTCTGGGTGAGCATTGTGCTTCCAGCTCCCAGTTTCCAGCTCGCAGCTCCGAGCTCCCTACTGCCTGTCTGCACTGCGTTTTTCCCCGAAACCCACCAGCGACTGCCTTTCATGTCAACTGCATTTTTCTTTTGCTGTGTTGCCTTGTGCCGGGCTTGTTGTGTGCGCTTTTTCACTGCTTTAAACCACTTAATGGGTTTTTTTATGCGGACCTGGCTTAGACGCGAGATGGAAGGGAGTCTGGAGACGAGCGACTGGAGACCGGAGACTGGAGGCCATTCATGGCTGCAGCTTTCTTGTAGCTTCATTCACAAAGACTTGCAATTCATCAAATCTCGTTAGCCTCGGCTTTTATAGAAAATCTGCAGCTGCCTTTGCTCCTGATGTTGCTGCTGCTGCTGCTGCTCCTGCTCCACTGAGTCCTTGCCTTTGCTTTATTTTTCGGGACTCGCATTCAGCTGCCACGCCCCTGGACACCGAGAGGGCGGCTCCCGAATCCTTAGTCGCATTTCCATTGACTGGCAAAAAGTCTTTAAGGCAACTTTTGGCTCCGCTCTTAGATGGCGCTTAACTTTAAGAGGTTTCACCAGCTGAGCACCTGAGGAGCACCTCTCCTTTGAGCTAATGAAAAGTGTGTGTGTGTGTGTGTGTGTGTGGAAATGGAGTGTGGAATCCCGGCAGCTGCAACAGGCAAAGGGACGAAACTAAACCAAAGCCCCGGCCAAAGGAACTACAATAAACGAGAAGGCCAATGCATTTTTAATGCCACCAACCAAGGGAGCAGGAGGAGGACCTGGAGCAGCGGCAGAGGGAGGAGTACAAGTAGGTCCGCATTAATTTTGCAGGTTGAGGGAAAGTCCAACTGCAAGTGGTCACCACTCGGCGATCCGCCAGAGATTGGAGGCTAAACGAAAGCTCCATTGTCCTGGCCGTTGCTGGTAAGTGCGTTGACCAACACTAAAAGGTTTAAAGTATGAAGCAGAAGAGAATCATATAACTTTAAATGGTGTTATAATTTCATTCTTAAATATTTACCTTATTTGAAAATCCGTTTACTTCCTTAATTTGCATTTTTACAATGTGCTTTTTATTTTCCAAAAATTGTAGTGTGACCGTAGTCTTTGTTTTACTTAATCTTAATTTTCTTAATGTCTTAATTTATCTCAAATTTGACCCAGCGGAATTGGAACACAAATGCGGATATTCATATTTACATAATGCTATTTTACCAAAATGCTAAAAAAGGCTACACCATGCCATAGTTAGTACTCAGTTAATGCTTACAGTTTATTAAATGTAAGCTCACACAATAAGATTGTTATGAATTTTCCCATATGCCAAGTAGGCCATGTCGTTTTTAAAGCCAACTGTCAGTTTCCAAGGTTCCGGTTCCCTGTAGATATTTCTGTGAGCTCATTCATAAGCTTGTGTTTGTTCCGATCTGACGTCTGATATATTTTTGTATTTTACATAATTCCAAATCTTATTGTATTTTACATTTTTCCAAATCTTATTGTATTTTACATTTTTCCAAATCTCACTTGTTGAATTGTAACTTTGGTACGAGAATATTGTAATAATTCGTGATGGACAACCAAACCGTAACCCGTTACCGCTACCGCTTACGTGCCGAATGGGAGATAGGGTGTCGGGATGATTTTACCTATTCGCCGACGGCATTCTCCGGCTGTTTCCCATACACACCGTTGCCGAGAGCGGAAGCCCGATTGGCGACCAAGGCCTACGTGGAACACCGAAAGCGCTTTATTCGGAAGCAGCTCGAGTGCAATAAGCGAATGGAGGAGACACTCAAGAAGGGTTTCCCTATGAATCCGCTTCAAGCCATATGGGCGGAACACGAGGTGTTTTGGCGACGTCCGTATGTCCCGGAGGAGGACCCGGATACGAGGGATGCTGCCAGGAAAAAATGTTTCCTAAGTGGCTTTCGATTGATCCCGCCCACCGCGCCGAGCGCTTATCCGTGTCGTCGGAGTGTCCACACCTTGCCCAACTCTAGAGTGGAGGAGCACATTACCCAGCCCATTCTGTGGCAGGGTTTGGAGGCGTACGACAAGGAGTTCGGTGGCCTGGACAACGCCCGCGAGGATCTGCCCAGCTATTTAGCCAAGTTCTTGGCCTCCCAACACAACCTAAGCGGTAACAGCGATAATATGCCCCGGTATGGCCGCTCACCGATATTACACCAAAATTGGTAGTCGCAGTTCTTCATGGAATATACACATCTACACCCCGGGGGTCGGCAGCGTTTTATACACTCTGCACAAATATACGCACTACAAAACTGCGTGTGCCTGGGCGCCGACCCCTGATCCACACTTTTTTCGACACATACAATCCTCCTTTCAAGTTTTGTGGGTTAGGTTAGGTAAGTCAGCTTCACGTAGCTCGTTGGACACACTGGAGATGTTGAAGGTGCTGCACGCAGACTTACCGATGCCCCAAATTCGTCGATGTGATCCGTGAGTGCTCTCAAATCGGCCAAGTAATGCTTCAAGGATTAATTAATTTGGATTATACGAGAGCGTGGAAAAAGACATCGAATAAATAAAGCACAAAACTTAAAGGAGAACAAAAACAAAAAAATTTGTGTTTTTATTTTAACTTATTAGCATCTCTCTTTTAGCTTAAACTTTTTATACCCAGTGGGTATAATTATTAGAACTGTGAGGGAGGAAGAGCTGACTTAAAATAGAAGTAACTATTAAAAATTGCTCTAAAATAATTTAAAATAAATCTAACATAATAAAAATCAACGGCTTTAAAAATATAAATCCAACCAACACTGGATGTCAAAAAATCAAGGAATAAATTCGTATAGCTGGGAGAGAGGAAAAGCTGCGCTTAAACGGAATATATATATTTAATTAATATCAATTTAAGGTGGAGAAAGAAAACGCCTTTAAATTTGACAACTCTAAAAATAAAGACCTAACCAACACTGGTTGCCTAAAAATCTACTGAAAAGGTCTGAAGAATGTCTGTAAATTCGTGAAGGCTAAGGATATTATTTAAGAGAGTAAATACACTTCAAATACCTTAAGTGGAGAACAGCCCTCCAGGGGTTGAGTGGGTTTTACTTTGCACTTGACCAACACTAAGCTAAAGCTGGGCTCTGCCAGTGTTGGACACGGCCGTAAAGCTGAGGCCAAGTGTTGGCCAAGCACTTTGGCTAAGTGGGAGCGCACTCCACACTCCCCGCTCTTGATGGAGCTGCAGCTGGTCGGGGCCAGGAGCTCCTCATTTGCGCTCCTCCTGGCCTCCTCCTGGCAAAGTGCCCCGTATCACGCACAGGCAAACATAGCAGGGACCCCGAAATGCATTCAATTAACAATTTCTCTGGCTCTGCCTCTGGTAAGCAAACTTTCCTGCCTGCAGGAGGAGGAGGTGGAGGAGGCTTTTAATCAAAAACTTGCATTTGCCAAGTGGCAGCCGTAAGGGGTAACTTTTGGGCTAAGTTTTCGTGCGGCAACAGAAGTGGGTAAACTTCTCCGAATTGTGACGTCGACAAAAGTCAAATCGTGCCGACTTTCCTCTCCAGGTTCCCAGATTTCCCCCACACACATGTTCACCATTGCCACGTGATTGCAATCAGGGATTCGTTGTGGAATGTCCCAGAAAATCAGTGAGTTGAACTTAAATTCTATATAAATTGAGGCCTTGAAATTAAGTTAAATAAATGATTAATTATTAATTTATTTTAATTTTATTATTATTTATAAAAGTAATTGCTCCTTAAATTAATATTTTATTAAAAAGAAAGCGGATTTCGATATTTTAATTATAAAATTCTCAGTGCCCACTGTTCAGTGTTCTTTTATGGGACTTTTTCTATGCCAGCAAAAAATCCGGAACACTGGCAGTCAGCAAGTGAATGCCAGCCGTAAATTGCCAAGCGCCTCAGCTTTTCCACTTTTCCACTTTTCCAAAAGGCCTTCCTCCGCTCTCTCCTGAAGGACTCCTCCCCACTCCTGGCTCGTGCCATTTAGCAAAAGTAATTAAGCGTCGATGCGTTTCATTTGTGTTACTTTTCTGGCCAATTACGGGCGCAAAGTTTGCAGTTTTGCCATTCGACGGGCTGCGATAGGTACTTCCCTATATATATATATATAGAGAGAGTATATATCCATGTCGGCATCGATCCGCTAATGGGTATAGTTTGTGGCAACAGGTGAGTGTCCCGAGGCACTTGGCTGCAGCATTTCCATCATCATTATGTGCCCAGGACCAGGACCAACGCCGCAGAGCAATGTGCAAAAAGTGTTTCTCATTAAAAAGTTGTTTCGCAATTTTATTATCCTGTCGTTGGCGCTGTCGCTGAAGTCCTTCCTACCCGGTAGTTGTAGTTGTTCCTGTTGCTGTCATCCTCCAGGTGCGCGTTCATTGTCACCGAGAGAGAGCCGAGCTCAACCGGGGTGACAATGTCAATAAAGCAAACTTCGCAGGACTCTCGGCACCGCCCAACACTCCCACATCAAATTATTTTTAAATTACTTGTAAAAATACAACGAGCAGCAGCAGCAGCAGCAGGGAAAAGTTATAATAATAATAATAATAAGGTATAAAAAAGAACAAAACAAAACCGTTTACGATGCTCCAGGGCGAGTTCCAGGGTCCCTGAATCATCGTTTCATAGTTTGGCGAAAACAATTTTCACAGAAATTAAGGCAACTTTTGTTCGGGATTTCCCCCTGTCCCTGTTCCTGTCCCTGTCCCTTCTATATCCTCGCTTGGCCCCATGCATATTTGAGCGTTTCATTAGCCGAATCCTGGCCAGGAGTGGGCAGTGGGGATTGAAGTATGGAGTACAGGTTCTGGTGACCCCTGAGTAAGTGGTGTGTGGCTGGCACAGAGATTAAACGAGTCTTGCCTTAATTAATAGAGAATGTATTCTATGCTTTATATATTTTTTATTCACAGAGAGACTTACGAGTTTATTTTTAGGGCTTATGGTGACTTTAGGCAAGTTTATAAATGTGATATTAGTAAAAGTTAAATTCCTTTAAGGCTTTAAGAGGTTTGATCTTAGATACAATGTGTTAATTGATAGATAGTTTAAGTGGTGAACACAGAATTCGTGGATCCCACGCATAGATTCAAATTACATATACATAGAGTCAAGTGTTTTGTGTTAGGCCCATTTGGCCGCTATATTTAAAGATATGCTGAGATCCCGCGCAGGGGCTCAGTTTACATTACATTATTTGTGTTACGCTCAACCTGTGTTTGTATGTATGCATATATATACATATATATAACGTGTTCATGTGTGAACAAACAGAAAAGACCTACTATTTCTAAAACCTTTTTTTTTTTTTTTTTATAAATATTAAAAAAGGGAATTTAACTTATTTAAAGTTTAATTTACATTTTGATTACTTTGAATTCAGCTTCATTTCAAGCTATGGTCACATTATTTATCAATTTGTAATTTATTTTCAATTTATTTGAGTTTTAGCCCAGCGCTACAAGTATAAATTTATAATTATTGCACTGGTCACAATGAATAAAACATGTTGTATTATATTAAAGATACTTATGTACTAACATTGTTATTTTAATTTATAATTATAATATATTTTGATTATTTTTTATTACGATATATGATTTGTTTTGAGATGGTGTGGTAAATTGTTCCATAACCCAATAGCATTAATGAAAAATTGTCTTTTAGAGCAAAGAGTTTGTATCCGAGGGCATAAAAAGTTATTAGTTCGCTGCGAAGTAGCAGAAGTTAATTTATTGTACAAGTAAATAGGCTCTTGGGTTTTAATGTGATATATGGTCAATATATCACATTTGACATTCAAAATTATTGACCTACATTTAATGCCTTGGATAGAACTCAGAACCTTAGTATACTTTCATAAAATTGTGAAAACCCAAGAGCCTATTTACTTGTACAATAAAACGTCTTAAATTAAACACAAATCGAACAATTGAATTAAATGCAACTACTAATGTACGCATATCTACCATGTGTATGCGTTTTCGGGATAGCTTGGGGAAAAGATATGTATTTTATTTAAAAAACCAAAGAAACCATAAAAACCATAAAGAATCGGCACCCATAAGTCACTGATCTCTGACTCTTTCCTGCTAACTCCAAGTAACGAACGGATCGGAGTAGGAAATCGAAGCCAGAGCCAGAGCCAGAGCCCCCTCATAGATAATTCAGCATGTAGGCGGTGGTTATCGCAGCCACACATGATTAGATTGCCGACGCACCGTGCCAAGTGCTCACCGGTACTCACCGCTCAGATATTCAGTTACTCAGCTACTCAGATACTCAGTGTTTAGTACGCGGCCGAGCATAATGTCAACGCGAGCTGGCTTCGTCCGTCTTACGCTTCTGGTGACGGGGGCATTCTTTGCGCTGCTCCTGCTCCTCAGCGCCCTCCAGCGCACGGACGAGCTGCGTCCCTCCTCGGTGGCAGCGCCAGGAGCACCTCGAATTAGAGAGGTAGAGGCGGTGGCCACACCGCCGCCCGTTCATCATCTGGAGGAGCCTATCAAGGAGGAGCTGGTGCGGCAGCTGGAACAGGAGCTGCCGGAGTTGGACTATGGCTTCTGGTATCGCTGGGCCAAGCCCATGGGCTACAAGGTGAATGTCAGCTGTGCCCGCTATCCCGATCCGCTGGACCTGCAGTTGCACAACATCTACTGGCAGACATTCCTCAGCGGGAATGTGACCTTTCGGCTGTATGCCGCCTACTTGGATCAAAGGGAGGCCGTCAAGCAAAGGACAGTGAGAATTCTGGCCACAGCGGATCAGATTGGCAACGAATTCCCGCCCAGTCACTGTCAGTTGTGGTATGAGAACCACAGAGAACCGATCTTTGTCCCGGTGTCCGAGTATCTCAGTGTGTGGGTCAAGGAGTGGGGCAATAAGGCCCGCTTGAATTATCCCCATCTGCTGAGCTGTCCGGTGCCCAGGGAACTGCCGCCGGGAATAATGAAAGCTCTGCCCAAGACGGTGTCTCTGGTGGAGCGGCGCTGTGACAGGGCCAGCAACTCTCTGAGGGTTAATCAGGAAAAGCAAGCTCCTGTTACCACCAGGAATGGCACCATTACCACCAATAACAACTCCTCTTCGACCCTCAACTTTGGGGTCTGCGTCAAGGGCTTTGATTTCCCTTACTTCGATCTCTCCGAGCGCCTCATCGAATGGTTCGAGCTGCAGCGCATCCTGGGCGCCTCACGGATCTATGCCTACATGTACGATGTGCATCCGGCGGTGCAGCGTGTCCTAGATTACTACCAGCGCACTGGGTTCCTGGAGCTGCGACCTTTGACCCTGGCCAATGGCATGCCCCGGCTGAGGCACTACCAGCACATGCTGCTCCAGCAAAGGAAACTGGAGAAGCGCCTCAACGAGCTGATACCCTACAATGACTGCTTCTACCGGAACCTTTATCGCCACGATTACCTCGTGAACGTGGATGTGGACGAGGTGATCATGCCCAAGGGGGAGTTTAGCAACTGGCATCAGCTGGTCCAGAAGGTCCACCAGCTGGAGGAGGAGGAGAAGGGCGGCAAGTGCGCTGGGCGCTTTCCGGCCATCTGTTTCATCAACTCGTACTTCACCAAGGTTCCCTCGGAGCTGCACGATCACGAGGAGCAGGCCACCGCCGGCGAGCTGTATGTCCTGCAGCACACGATGCGTTTCCGGAACTACTCGCTTCCGGGGCGGGCCACCAAGTGCTTCCACAACGCCCGGCTCTCGCTGACGCTGCACAATCACTTCACGCTCAAGTGGCTGCCGGGCGGGTGTAATCCCCGCACCGTGGACAAGGAGGTGGCCCAGATGCAGCACTATCGGGAGCCGGATGGCAAGTATGAGCTGAGTGATCTCGTCGAGGATCGCAGCGTTTGGAAGTTCGCCGGCGAACTGCGCTCGGCCGTGGAGTATGTGTGGCTGCACCTGGACGATGTCCAGGCCAGCGATCCGGAGGATCAGCAGGAGCAGCTGGAGGAGGCGGCCCTTGACCAGGACGGCGGCGAGGGTGAGTTGGAGCAGCAGCCGCTGCAGCAGCAGTTCCTGCAGCCACCGCCACCGCCGCACCCGCTGCCGGCGAGGCAGGTTAAGTCGTAGGTTAAGGTAGCTAAGGTAGAGTTAGGGTCTTGTATAGTTCCTGCCACGTTCGATGGTTTCTTGAGGGTTCTTTTGCTTCATTTCCAGTTTTGGTCACATTAAATTGATCAAAGCAACACTGATTCTCCGCTATTAAGTCCCTGTTAACGTTTAACCTTCAGTTAAAATAGTTTTTAATTTAAACTGAGACTTAAACAACTCGAAAAATAGAATGAAAAAGTATTTATTGCTCTTGTTATTTTAATACTAAGTACATTCTGCTTCATTTCAGGCTTTGGTCTCACTAAATTGATCAAGGCAACCCTGTGTCTGTGCTTCTAAGCTTTAAAGTTCCTGTTAACGTTTAAGCTTCAATTTAAATGGCTTTTAATTTATTCTGAGAGTTAACCATCTCGAAAATGAATGAAAAAGTATTCTTTACATTTATTATTTTAATATTAATTAAATTCTGCTTAATTTCAAGCCTTGGTCACACTAATTTTATCAATGCAACCTTGTGTTTGCGCTTTCCACACACTTTCTAAGCTTAACAGTCCCAGTTAAAGTTTAACCTTCGGCTTAAACTTAAAGTTAAGCCACTCGAAAACTCTAAAAATATAAGTAAAAACTAATTAATATTTTTACTAAAATTCCCCGAAAAGAAACTAAACGAGTAGCTGGCCTCAGATAATCGATCCTTCGATTATGCAATTGATTTATTTATAAGTTCATTTTTTTTGTATTTATTATATGTGTATTGTTATCTCTTGGAAATATATATACTCAGTATGTGGAAAAATGAGAATTGCGTAATTAAAAGGACATTATCTGATTCTATGGCCGTTGGCGAGAGCCCATCCATCACTCTCTCCTTGGGTTTAAGTGCAGCGATAGGCCTGGAATTCGCATGATTGATAGTTCCTCTCTGATTCGATTCTTAAAGGGGAATACTCCAATTAGACGCTGCCAAATGGGCATAATCTTATCGAGACGGAGCATCTGTGTCACCCCCAATCGCGGTGTTGGGTGTTCCGTGTTGTGTATATGCATGCCAGCTCATTAGCCGCGAACACAATTCATTATGAGAGCCAGTCAGGTGCTTGGAGAGTGACTTCTAACGGAAACTATCGGAAATTTGATTCAGGGAATAACCCGTAAAATTGTGAAAGTTCTAATCGATCGATTTCAGTCAACCGGAAGCGTATAAACGAAGGGAATATGACTTCATTTTTTTGGCTTGTGAGGAGGGAAGTTGATACAGATAATAGAGTCAAGACATAACTTTACTTACTTGCACTTAAAATATTTTTAAAATAAAATAAAATAAAATATATAATAATCATCAATAATCAGAGTTAACTTCTATATATCTCTCTCTCCGATTAAAAGCCTCTATAAGTAGCTTCCCCTAATGGTTTATTTTCTTTGTATTTAATCATTTATTTGTTTGCACATCGTTCTCTGATATATACAAGAATTTAATTCAATTCGTCGGAACTTTTTGATTATCTTCGATTTGCGACCATGAAGTCGGCAATATTTGTTTATTGATTTATAATTTCAATTAACCATATTCCAGAGAACTAACAATTGCCCCGATATGTTTCTCTCTCTGCCTATTAATTACGCTCCCAATTGAACCTTATCGAAATTCGGTTACTTTTGACGTGGGTAATCGGGAAATCCAGTCCTAACTACGTTGGCATTGCTGATATCCGGATGTGTGTGTGTGGTGTGTGTAGTGTGTGTGGTGATATGATGTTCGTTCCTCTTTTCAAGAGATTTTTTTTGGGGGCCAGCTAAACCCACATATTAAGCCAAGCGATAAGCCTGTTGTTGTGTTGTCATGTTGCTGTTATTGTGGCCTAACTTATCTTAGTTGATATCAGTAGTTAGTGATTATTTAGTGGTTGTTTTGGGGGGTTTTCCACTTTGTACTCACTTATGGGAAGCACTGTAGCCGAAGCCTGAAAGTATGCTAGCACTTGGGTATTATCTTGAGGTTGTTGCAGTGGCTTCAGAGGCACAGAAAAAGCTTTCCCTGGGAGTAACTCACAGATCAAAGTCTTGGGGAGGTAGTTTTGTGTCATTATCTTTTGTTTACTGGGAATAATTCGCCGGAACTTGCCTAAAAGTAACTGTAGGTGAGTTTATTTATGAGTTCAAATGCCTGGAACTCTTTGAAATATGAGAGAAATGTCTCAAAAATTAATTAAGAAAAGTTACTTAGCTTACTGAGCCTATATTTTAGATTGTTTTTGAGTTTAGAAATGTTTAAAAAATTTTAGTAAGTTAAATTACTTACCCACCTTTCTTTGTTTAATTAATATGATAATAATATCAAAAAAAGTGCAAGTATTTCTTAGTTATTTGAGTCACCGAATAAGTCTCTTATCTAACCCTTGATAAAAGGGCGATAAATATTACGAAATGCCTTCTGAAACAGCGTTTAAAAATCGAACCAGATAAGGAAATCGAAAGGGTATTAATTCCATCGATAAAATCCATAATTAATGGCAAGTTGTGAAACCCAAATGTCTGTTTGAGTTTCTCAGGAAGGAATGGTGTTATATTATCAGCAGGTATTACTTCATATTACTTTGTATATGTATAATAACTGACATATCCCCCAACCCAAGTCGATGGACATTGAGGTTGCTGGTCGTAATCTCTCGTTTATTATGAGCAATTCTCCTTGCGAGACATTAAATTATATGGCACCGATACTCGCGGCGCGGTGCCCACTACTGCTTATGAAGTCAAACAAAAAAAAAACTTAGTTAATAGGTAATATACAGGGCGCTCCTTATCGCCACAAATGCTATCGCCATGAACACACACTCCACTCGGAAAAAAATAAGAAGGAACAACTTCAGAACTTCAGGGGCGGACCACCAGGAGGAGGATGGCGCCCAGCAGGGGCGTCGCCAAAGCCAGGGAACCCTTCAGGTCGGCAGCTCCTCCCCCAGTGCTATTGCCAGCGGCGGCCAGGAGGATGGGCTTCTCGTTGGCCCGGGCATTCATCCAGGCCTGGCAGTCGGTTTCGTTCTTGACGAAGCGGAAAATGGACTGGACGATGTTGGCGGGCGTGATCTCGGAGCACTGCTCCAGGTGATGGAGGACACAGGACTCGAAGCGCTGCAGGTCGACGCAGTGCGTGGGCGAGAACAAAAGCTCGGGGCTGCTCATCAGATCCGGCACCTGGCCATCCTTGGGTATGTACTGGTGGAAGGACTGATTCAAGCAGTTGCTAATGGCCTCCTTATTAGCCTCCAGACACTCGGGACCCTGTTCGGCCACAAAGAGAGCAATCTGATCACCGCCACGGGAGCAGGCAAAGCCCAGGAGGGCGGCACCGATGCGCGACACCGTCTCCTGGTGGCGCTTCTCCTCGGCCGTGAGGCAGTGCTGGGCCTTCTCGTTGAACTCCTTCACACAGGCCTCGGCCTCCGGGGCCTTCTGGCAGTACTTGTGGAACACGGTGTCCAGTTCACCCTGGGGCTTGGCCTGCTCCATCTCCTCCTGCAGGGCGGTCAGATTGGCCACGCCGCTGATGCAGGCACTCATTTTGGTGGCCGCCCGCTCGATCTCCTCGTAGAAGGTGGCATTATCTTTTCCGTTATTCACCTTTTTGCACTTTTCGCGATACATCCGCTTGATGTCATCTGTAAGAGGAGGAAATATGAGGGATAAGTAAGGTTTTTAAAAGTATAAAACCCCTAAAGAACCCTGATCTATTTCCTTATAGATAACCCCCAAGTTAAAGTTATGTCACTCACCCACACTGACGTTCGTGTTGCGATATTCCGGCGGCAGGAACTGGGCCGAGAGTCCGCCCAGCTGGCTTGGATCCAGCTTGGTGGCCGTTGAGCCTCCAGTGGCCGGCGTGGCCTGGGCCTCCAGGAGCAGGGCGCCCAAGGCGGCCATTAGGCAGAGGGCCATCAGGGCGTATTGGTTCATGGCTGGCGAGGATTAGGCAGAGAGAGCTGCTGGCTGAGAGAGAGGGAGAGGTGGTGGTTCGTCCGTCCGCGGATCCGACTGTGGTTGAGTGGTGGCCGCGAGTGAATGAAGGCAAGCTGCTCCGGACGCCAAGCTACCGAGCTCGGAGCACCGAACACGGAGCACGGAGAGCCACGATATGACGCGCACAGTGGGCCAAAGGTGCGGGAATATCGCTCAGATCGGTGGCGGTCGGGGTCACCTCATAGTTATTTCTCTTTTTCCTATGTTTAATCTCTCCCGTAGGCCATATCTTATCGCTTGCTGGGTCTATTTTCTTCGATTTTAAGCTGAATAATCAAACTATATGTATTTGCATGCGATTGCATCATAGTTTCGCTTGGTTTCTTACTGAGTAATACCTTTAAAAGAAACTAAGACACACTATGATTAATATAAAAGCTTTCCTTTAATGTGTTTTCTTTTATAAAATAAAATGTAAAAAAGATAAATATAATAATGTATGTAAGTGTCTGGCATTGCAGAAATTTCAAAAATAATGCTTTAGGCATTTTCTCATTTGAACTTATTTTATAACGAATAAATGTATAATTTATTTATTAAATTTTTTATTTATGTAAAGTTGTTGAGGGCTTTTGTAACTTTTTAACTTATTCGTCTTTCATTTCATTCTTTAATATTATTAATTCTTAACTTATGTTACCTTTTTTCCTTTAATTTAATTCCCAACTAATTATATATTTTTTGAATTCAAATCCCATAATTTGTTCACCCCATTTAACCCACTGTGCGATCTTGGTTCGGGCTTTTGTTCAATCAGCCGACAGTGACATCATTCACACTTCGGCCACGCGACGGATTTTCTCAGTGTCTGTGAGCCATCCGTTTCCGCAAAGGTATGGGTATGGGTAGGGGTATAGGTATGGGTATTGGTAAGGGGGCAAAGTTTTCCCGGCAGTTACAAGACGCCGATAACTGGGAGCCATGACGATGCCTATTCAGTGATTCATCCACCCGCAAATATTGGACTCCAAATTCGAAGACAAAATTGTAGATTTGGTAAAGAAAAGCAAAAAAAAAAAACTCGAAATATTTCCAGTGTCCTCGGATATCTTATCTGGCCTGGCCAGAGGTAATATTTATGTCGCTATCGCAATTGCCGGCAGTTCTCTGTTCGGTTCTTTGTGTGTTTACCTGATATCGGCAATATTTGTGGGGTATACTGTTTACCCTGGATTTCTAGAGAAAGCCCCACCTAGTTTAGTCAGTAGATGAGGAATTTACTTCCCGAATTTTAGCAGGAATATCTGGACGAGCTGAAGTTTTAAGGTTTTGAGAAATTAACTTAGGGAATCTTTTGGAGGCATATCTGGAATAACTTAATTTATTATTCTTTGATTATAATTACAGGTTGGACATATTATTGTAACTAAATCAAATATATAAGCCAAGTCATTATGGTATTTTTTGACTTTAATATAAAATTTTAAATTTTTATTGTGATTTTAAATTATTAAAATAAATATAAGTTATACATAATTTATATTAATATAAAATTTTAAAGAAAAGGCTTTGGCGATTCAGTAGGAAAACTTTTTTCTTGTCATTAACCGATGCCTCCAATTTGTAAATATTAAATTGAATATTACTAAATATTATAATTTAATTTGATTTAAATTCCCGTTGCTGTGGCAAAAAGGTAAATATTATTTGTGAATATAATTTAAGTATTAGAAATCATTTAGTTATGGAAAATAAAGAAATCATTTAGTTAGATTTATAATATTTAAAACATATTCACAAATAATATTTACCTTGTTGCCACAGCTTAATCATTTACTCAAATAATTTGCATATCCAATCTCATTGCTTCTGTAATTAAAGGCAGAGTACACCTGGAACAATCCTCCTTTAATCCGAAATGCAATTAGTAAGTCATAGAACAGGTATCGGGTACCTCCACAGCTCGGACGTTGTGTGTTTGAGTTTCCAGCTGACTCGGCGACAATCTGTCACCGCCACCGCCACCGCACACAGCAACAGCAACGACGGAAAATTAAGAACAAAAAAAAATAAAACATATAAAAAAAATAAAGAACAAAGGGGATCGGGGGATCTGGAATCGATTGCAGCGTCGGCGGAATATTCAATTGTCTGTGTTTATAGCTCAGCTCAGGTCGCTTCAGAGTCGGTGTCTCAGGTGACTTCCGCGACTTGACTTGAGCATTATTTATTAAACAGAAATTTCTAAATAATCCCGCATTGAGAGCAACCCAAAACCCACGCACGCCTCAAGCGAAGATTCTCTGATTTGAGCTTGGACTAAATTTAATTGCTCAATGCTGTCCGGCCTGGCTTTGGCTTGAGCAATTCAACTTTGACTTACATTGCGTACATGAAACCGGTTGGCATAACGATGGTGGTGGAGCCACCATCGAACCACCGAACCACCGAATCACCGAGCTTCCAAAACCTCCATACAGTGGACAAAGTTCGCCTTATTGGCGACGTAACAGGGCCGATAAGCTTTTATCGCTGCGGAGCATGAATGAAATAAACGGAGGCGAAGTGCAATTAGAACAATGGAACAGCTCTGACAGAGTATGACTCGAAATTACTGGATTTTTTGTTCTTCCCACAATCTAATTACAATGAGTAACAGTCAAGGCCAAGATTGGGGTTTAAAGATCTTGATTTATAAAGGGTTAAGTCCGTAGGGGAAATGTTTTGAAGTAAGTCAGCGGCTTAGTTTTTTTTTAAATATGATTAGGAGGGGTTCTACATCAGAACTTTATGGGGTTTCCTGAAGTAAGAAAATATTATTATATTAAATTAAAGATATTAACATCTAAACTGAGCTTATATAGAAAATATATATTAAAGAAATATATTTTCTGACGATTTCACTTTAGAAAAAAAGGAAGAAGTGTATTTTCTATAGAAATAGAAATATAGAAATTAAATAAATATATTTTCTGAAAATATTATATAAATTATATAATAAATAAATCTATTTTCTGACGATTTAATTTATAGTAATTAAATAAATATATCTTTAAAAATTTCTCCTACCCGGTGTGGGGTAAGATTATTATTATTATATTTTAAATGCTAACAGTACTTTTTATTTTAACTTTTGAATAAAGAATGAAAGAATATTTTCTGATTATTTAAAACATTGAAACCGAAACTAAACTCAAGTATTTATAACAACCATTATTATATTAAATGGCTAAATGGCTATTAAACTAAGTTTATATATTAAATAAATATATTTCTGACAATTTATTTTATGGAAAATTAAGAAATATATTGTCTGACGATTTAATTTATGAAATATAAATAGGTATGTATATTTTCTGATGATTTAAAACATAGAAACTGAAACTAAACTCAATTATTTATAAGAACCTTCAGCTAACCCAAATCAGTGGTACATAAACCAGACTTTTATGGGTTTCCTCAACTCAAGAAAGATGTCATAATTCGAAATTGATAAGAGTTACTTGTAAAATATCTAAAAGTATACCAAGAAAACGCAAGTAAACGCCGCAAAAGCACAGTATACTTTTAAGGTTGTTTTCCTATTTAAAGATTAAACAAAAAAACCGATTAAAGAATGCAAGTGATAAGGGATTGATGAAGCAAAAAAAACTTGATAAAAGAGAGGCAGTATAATTGAGTGGAATGGAGGAACACACACATTAATGGGTGAAATGGAGGAAATGGATAAAAAGGGATAAAAGGGGCAAACTGCAATAATGGACAATCATCATCAATAGCAAGGCATTTCAAATATCGCGCATACGCCACGTTGCAGGCACTGAAGGTTCGAGGGATGAGCTGCTTATGAAGCCAACAAACAAATGACTGATGGTTGTGCTCCTTGCTCCTGCTCCCTGCTCTTGATCCAGCTCCCTGTTTTTGCTCCTGCTCCCTTTTCCCTGCTCCCTACTCCTTGCTCCTTCTCCCTGCTCCTCGTCCCTGCTCCTTGCTCATTTTCCCTGCTGTAGCTTAGAAATTTGCGGCAAATGCACACCCGAAACGAAGGCAAATGTAGCCGAGTGAATGGATCTGCAGGAGGAACATCATCCAACCGCCCTGCCATGTTCCATTCCTTCTTTCATGCCAGAGCCTTAATCAGGCATCGTCAAGGACTCGAAAGGGAGGAAGGCAGGAGGCAGGCTGCTGCTGCTGTTTGCCTTGCTGGCTGCTTTATGAGCTTAGTCCGTGTGCTTTACTACCCAATTAAGCTAGGAAATACATTTAGCAAACTAATGAATTATAAACACACACACACACGGGCAGGGAGAAAGAAAAAATCCGAAGAAGGCAGAGAGGGTCAGACCTAGAGATGCCCCCGATCTTGACCTAGGTAGATGTTTTCTATAACTTTGCCTGGGAAAAATCTACAACTAAATAAATTCCTCTCATTCCATAATCCTCTTGCGCTGATTTACGCCGCCACCACTCCACCAGGTCTGAAGAGAGAGCTCTCTCTGCTTGTTGGCAACTATTTAAATATTCCAGATTCCGCACCAGGAACCAGTTAACTTTCCTCTTCGTTAGGTAGTTGCTCCCATACCCCAACCTCCTCCTCCTCCTCCGCCAGCGAGAGAGTTGGAATCAAACATGCCTCGCCCGTACCCTGCAACCGTGCTGTATCCTTTTAAATGAAATTAAGCTAATTTGGGATACAGGCAGCGCGTCCTCGTCCTGGCAGCCGGCAGCCGGCAACTGGCAACGGAACTCATTCTCGCCGTGTGTGTGGAGTTTAATTCAATGGCGGAGGGAGGCCAGGCCAGGCACACGAGCTCATGCATATGCGTTTCAAATCAAAGTTGCTCTACATAGGAGGGAGTTTGCTGGTGTGTGTGTGTGTGTTGGCCATTTGCAACACATGCCACACATCCCCCTACCTACCTACCTACCTACCCACCTGTATTGTTATTTATTATCCTGCATGGCAAAAAGGATTTTCATCAATTAATCATGCCGGGGACGATGCCACTGCAGCCAGATAACACTAACGCAACGTTGTCCGTTGTCCGTTGTCCGCTGGCTGTTGTCCGATGTCCTTTAGCCAGAATTTGACCCCAAGTCCGCCCTCAAGGAATGAGGCAAGTCAAGGCGGCGTTAAGGCCTGAGATATGGACCACAAAACTGATAAATTAGTGCCCAGTAAGGTGACGGCGACTCTGAATTGAATTTAAGGAATCAAGGTCTACTAGAGGTGTCAAACTTCCAGTGGTACTATCGATAGTATCGATGGTTTGTATTCAGCTTGCATCATTAATTATTAAATTATATTTAATCTTTAATCTAAAAATCCTTATCAAATTACTAAGGGATACCCTCAACTTTTTTGAGTATTTTATTAGATGAACACCTCTGTTTTTTTTACAAAATAAAATAGGTCGGTACTATCGCGATAGTATTGATAGTAGATGGCGAAAAAAACTCAAAACTATCGATGGTGCCAATACCGGTAGTTTGACAGCTCTAAGGTCTACCAGCTGAACCTAAAGCAGCCAAAAAAAACAAATTAATCTTTAGAGAAAGCTAATTGAATAAATTAAGCTGAGAAGGCTGAAAAGAAGGATCATAACTTGGCTCATTTAAGAACTAGTCCTTAAAGCTGCGCCACTCCACACTCCACATGCTGTTGGCCTTGGCCTTACTGACTCCAAGCGTGCTCCCGTGTGTCCCCGTGTGTCCTCCGTGTGTCTTCCCCGTGTGTGTGTCTGGCACTCGGTGTCCTGTCTGGCACGGACCTCCGTGATTTATGGAGTGCGAGGCCAGAGTAGCCTTGCCAGTAGTCGCCAGAGTGCACTCTGTGTGTCTGTTTTAATTCCGATGCCCGGGTAAATCAGCTTAAAGTGCATGAATGGCCATTTCATGGACGATTTCATCAATTATTCAAAGCCGGTCCTGCTCTGGCTCTGGCTCTCTAAGTAAAAGTAAATTACACACACAGTATATAAAGTATATATGTATATATCGGAGCAAAAGCAAAAACAAAGAGCCCAAAGACCAAAGCAATTTTTCCGTTTAGTTTATTATGCAAAATTTAATTTTAATAAACAAATAGGAGCCATGGAAGGGAGTGTGTGGCATTTGTTTTCAGTCCGCAATGATTGATTGATTGACTGACTGACCGATGGACGAACGTTGAACTGTTTGCCCAAGGCTGGCCTGCAGTTAAGTTTCCTTATTATTTTCATTTACAAATTTCAATTAAAATCGAGCTCGAAAATTGCCACAAACACGATGAGAGTCCTTGTCCTGGCCAAAAATCCTTGTGAGGCTAATAAATAGGCAACGTACAGGGATTAACTTTCCAAGGAACTACATAGTTGTTGTTGAGTAGGAATGATAAGGAGCATGGATCTGTTACGTTAATTGGCTTACGTAAATAGTGATGTCTAAAGAAGATAGCTGAGAAAGGCTTCCTATATTGATATAAGTTAGGTACTTAAATTCAGTTTAAGAAGCTTAGAGGGAGTTAATTTAGTAATTTAGATAGTTAACTGCTTAGCACCTTTAAAGCTGTATATATTTATGATATGTGTGTGTTATCTCTTTGAATTTATTATACTAAAAATCTCGTAATGATTTAATTTTATAATTTAGATAGTTAACTGCTTACCACCTTTAAAGCTGTTAATATCTGTGATATATGTATGTTATATCTATGAATTTATTATAGTACAAATTATAGTACCTACTCATGAGGCTCTTTATGATTTAATTTAAAAATTTAAATAGTTAATCTTCCTTAAAACTGTTAATATCTATGACATATATTTGGTATCTCTTTAAATATATTATAGTTAAAATTATAGTAATCGTTTCCAACTAAATTAATGTCTATTATGATTCCACCAACTACTTATATAGTCAAAGAATCTTTCCCTTTTAATACGCATGCTAAAGCGGTGGTATATATTTTATAAATATTTATTATGTTATGAGTATACTATAGTAACAATTTTAGTACCGGTTCCCAACTAAATTAAAGCCTATTATTATTCTACCAACTACTTATCTAGCCAAGTAAACACTTCCTCTTGGAGAATCTTTCCCCTTTTTAGACCCAAGCTAAACAGGTGGGTGACTCCAGAACTTGCTGTCTTTTGTGTACCTTCGCCACGTGAAATAATTCAGCTCATTAGAGGAGAGACTCCATGCAGCCTCAGAGTGGCGGCTTGTTCCCAGCCCAGCCACAGAGGAGGAGGAGCTGGAGCTGGTGCTGGAGCTGGTGCTGGAGCTATGGGGTTAATTCGGGCCATAAATTTTGCTAGTTGCATGTTGCTACTGTGGTTGCTCCTCCACCGGCTCCTGCTCCTGCTCCATGTCGGGGCCAACTAAGCCTCGCCTCCGCCTCGCTGATATAATGTGACACCAGCTGCTTAATGTTTTGGTTAAAAGCATTCTAAGTGAAATGCAACAGGGCGGAGACACCAGCGCCGAGTTGATGCACTCGACTTTCACTGGCCGCAAGCACCAGACAAAAGAAGGAGCTCTACAGGAGGCAGGAGGAGGAGCAGGAGCAGGAGGCAGGATGAGGAGGAGGAGCAGGAGGAGGAGCAGTAGCAGGAGCATGAGGAGCAGCTGTAGTTGAAGCTGGGGGTCAGGACCTAGGAAGGCGTGCCAGGCTCGGGCTGGCAATTTGCTTAAGCGAAAGGTTGCCACATATGAGCCAAGAAACACAAGTTCTTTTGGCTAGAGACAGTGGGCTTAAAGATATGCAAAAGAGGCAGAAAAATAATTCGAATTATTTAAGAAATTAAAGTAATAATGTTCAGAGAAGTAGGATAACTGCTGTTAATATTTTTAAAAAATAAAAACAAACCTTTCTGAACCAATTTCTCGTAGATATTACCAGTCTCAAGCTTGTTCTAGTTACAGTTTTTCCCCGCCTTAATCCCATTTCTAATTTCACCTTAAACTCTCTTAATTATTTAAATATTTTAAAATTTCCACACACTGTTCTTTGGGAACTGTGTAGGAAATAAGTTTGCCTGGCCTGCGGCTGTTGTGGCAACATCATCATCATTCATTTGCGCCCAGGTGCGTTTTCGTGTGCACTCAAAGCTTGTGCTCTCCCTGGGTTTTCTGGGTTTCCCCCTTTTTTGCCGGTGTCTGTTGCACCTTAGCCGGCACCTTTTGCCGCGGATCCTGGCACTCCTCGAGGCCACTGGCCCAAGGAGTCGCGTCTCTCCTTGTTTGTTATTCTTGAAACAGGGACTAGCGCCGCATGATTCCGCTTGGATGCTTAAAGTTTCTGTTTCTGTTCCTGTCTACTGTCTCTATTTTGGGTTTTTGGGGATTTAGTTTACGTCTTTTTTATTTATATTTTTCATTTAGCCAACAAGAGAAGAGTAGCGAGAGGTAAATCTTTATTTTGAAATATTTCTAAGGTTAAATGAAAGGTTTTTATTTATTTTAAAATATTTTTAAGATAATTTAAGGGAAATTCTTATTTTTAAAAGTATATTTAGCATCAGTAGACCATCAAATCCACTAAATAGAAGTAAATCTTTATTTTGAAATATTTATAAGTTAAATGAAAGGTTTATATATATTTTAAAATATTTTTAAGATAGGTTAAAGTATATTTAGCATCAGTAGAGCAAGCTCTTACCGAAAATCTACTAAATAATAAACAAATCAGGGGAAACTTCGACATATTTAAGCAAATTACTTGGAATTCTTATCACTTAATTACTAAACTACCTAGCAATGAGTCCTTTTATTGATAATAGAGTGCATAGATAAGGGTACAAAAAGGTCTTCCTAAGTTCAGGGTCACCAGCTAATCGATAGAGCGAAACATGCAATTAAAATAGACATTGCAAGTATTTTTCCCTACTTCCATTACGATAATTCTGCTACCTTTTCGGCTTCTTTTCGGCAGGCAGAGGGCAGGTCAGCCACCGCTCCAAGTCGACGCAGAGCGAAACAGCTTTATCAAATATTGTGACATTATGGAAGCCAGACAGATATCGCAGACATCGGAGGCATTGTAAGTCTTTTGGGCTCAGCGAGCTCTGGTTCCGGATCGATCAGTCAGTCGAGTGCCAAAATGTCAACGAGCTACACGCGCCTCTTCCGAATCCTATTCGTGATCATTTTCCTCAAGCTGCTCTTCCTGCTGACCCTCTACTTTCGCAGCTACGATGGCATTACCAGGTTCCACAGGCGTCCGCTGACCGTCTCCCAGGTGGACATTTTCGATGAGATCCTGTTGGATCGCAGGGAGAGTAAGTCTAGCCTCTGTTCTGTCTTCAATTTGTTCAAATAATCCCTTTTCAGCCCCCACTTGGGAGCAGCAAATGAAGTGGATACGCGAGGAGATGCCCGCGTTTCCGTTGGAGGAGCTCATTGCCCGGGAGAGGCACACCAAGGCGGTCCCGTGTGCCCCGGCGCCCGATCTGATGAACATTGACTTCCACAACACCTACTGGCAGAGGGCGGTGAATGGCAACCTCACCTACTACTTGTTCGGAGCCTACTACGATGACCGGGAGACGGTGGAGGAGGCACCTCTGGTGCGGCTCCTGACAATGGTCAATCAGCATCTGGACAAGAACTTCAAGTATCCGCCGATCTACTGCCAGTTCTGGTTCGAGGATATTGCTGAACCCTTGATTGTCCCTGTGTCGGAGCACCGAGTGATGTGGCCCTTCGGGCATGCTGCGCGTCGCATCTATCCCACCTTCCTGAGCTGCCCCCTGCCGGAAAATGGCACTGCCCAGGAGAAGGTGCCGCAGATGGTGTCGCTGGTGGGGGAGAAGTGCAGCCGGGCGAGGAATCTGCTGCGGGTTATCTACGAACCGGATGAGCAGGCTAAAGGAACTGGCAACAGCTCCACCTCCTCCTCCTCCTCTGAATCCTCCTCTGCCTTGCCCCGCAAGGATCCCCGCTTTATGGTCTGCGTCAAGGCCATGGACTTTCCCTACGAGGACAAGTCCTGGCGGCTGATCGAGTGGCTGGAGCTGATGCGCCTGCTGGGCGCCTCCAAGGTGTGGATCTACGACGCCCAGATGCATCCCAACATGACCCGCGTGCTGAAGGACTACCCTGGCTTCGTGGAGGTCCGTGCCATGTCCCTGGGCAGAGGAGAGCCCCATGCGCGGCCCCACTTCCATCACTACGCAATGGCGGCGGACGGCTTCAACAGGATCCTGAACGAGATGATCCCCTACAACGACTGCTTCTACCGGAACATGTACAAGTTCGACTATGTCGGAGTCTTTGACACGGACGAGGTGATCATGCCACTGGGCAATACCACCGACTGGAAGCAGCTGGTGAAGCTGGCCCGCGTGGTGCCCGACTACGAGAGCGTCACCTCCCCCGACTGCAAGGAGTGGGTGAGCTTCTGCTTCCGGAATGTCTACTATCCGCGGTACCCGGAACGGCCCAAGGTCTACCGCAATCTGTCCAGCTCCTTCTACATGCTGCAGCACGTGGAGCGGGTCCGGGAGCACTGCAATCGCGGAGCGGCAGCCAAGTGCCTTCACGACACCCGGTTTGCGGTGGGTCTGCACAATCACTTCACCTTCTTTCACACGGAGAAGGCCGCCTGCGGGGCCAAGTCCGTGCCGATTGAGTTTGCCCAGATGCAGCACTACCGGGAGCCGGACACCAAGTCCCTGCTGATAGATCCCATCATCGATGCTAGCATCTGGCGCTTCCAGCCGCAGTTGCAGTCTCGGATCGAGGACAAGTACCGGCGGCTGGGCTTCCTGCCCAACGAGCAGCAGCTGGCGGACTCGCTGGAGCGACGGCGACGCAAGGATGAGCTCCAGCTGAAGGAGGCAGTGGGCCAGGCGGGCTGAGGAGGTTATCTCGGGGATATCTCTGGGGCTTGGATATTTACTGTGGGCAGGCGTGCCTAGGTGGAGTCATTGGGGCTGCCCAAAAGTATGCAAGAAATACTGTTGTGGGGCATACTTCTGGGGGATTTTTTAGGCGAATTAAAATCTCAGGGATTTATTTTTCTTATTTTTTTTTTAAGAAGGTAAGTACATACCATAAAATTACTAAATATTGGCCATAAAATAAGTATAAATTCGGTCTTATTTCATATCAAAATCAAGTCAATATGATAGATAGATGGTTTATATAACAAAATAGCCACTTATTATAAGTTATAATAATAATTATTACTTCGGACTTATACCGATTTATTTTTTTAATTTCATACAAATTTTCTCATTATGTTTATTTAAAAATAAGTGGGCTTTCTCTTTCCTTTTTTTTATAAAAACATAAATAAATAAAATAAAATAAAATAAATAAACTTAAGAGCTCGAGGGTATCATCATCACATTGGCTTAGTAATTATTTTCAATAGCTCAAAAACAACTTGATTGTTTTAGCCAATTCCCAAATAATAATCAATGGCAAATAAAAAAGGCCTGACAAGTGTTTAAAGATGAAGAAGCTAAGAAACTAATCATGTGACACGCGGTTGGACTAACAAAGCGCCAAAAAGTGGAACAATTTCGGGGCAGAACCACAAAACACCACTTCACCTACGTAGGCCAAATAATATATCAAAGAAAAATGGTTGAAAAACAATTGTGAATTTCGTTTATTGGTCTTTCATTGTGACGTGAACAAATAGCGGGCTCTGAAAGCGGTCTAGGCCAAATACCACAAACGTCATTCTGGGCTGTCGGTGCAAACCAAATGCGGTTAAAGGTAAACACTCTTATTTGTTTGCACTCAACAGGCAGCTTAAACACTAAGAGTTACTATCTCAGCTCGCTTTTATTATTAAATATTACGCTTAGATTAGGTATTATAGCTTAGGATAAACGATTAAAAGTTTTATTTTTAGTTTTCGGCGTTTTTTCTGCTGCTCTCTTGGTACTGCTGTCGCTCTGCTGTTACTTCCATGTTGATCTCCTCTTGCTTTTATGTTGCTCTTTCCTTTTTTCTTTCCTGCCTCTTGCTGTTGCTGTTGCACTGCTCTCCTGTCTCTATGCTGTTGCGCTCCTGTCTTTTTCGTCTCCTTCTGCTGATCCTCTGCTGTTGCTCTGCTGATTTACTGGTGTTACTCTGCTGCTGTACTACCAAGGTTCTAATGTTTTTCTTCTGCTGTTCTGCTATTTTTTCATGCTCTGATATTGTATATATTCTGCTAATATACTGCTGTTACACCTACACTATTGTAAAAGTTACTACACTACAGTAACAGAAAACAATAATACACTAAGTCTACCTCAGACACAGCAATAAACCTGAAAAAAAAACTGCTGTTACTCTGCCTTTCTCCTACAGAGTCTTACATACATACATATGTACATATGTACACAGTCTTATATACATATGTACCGCATGTAGCATGGAGTTAATTAGCATACACACTAGCGCCATCTAGGTGGGTGATCAAGCCATTGGGGGTGCAAAGAAAGAGGAGAGGTAAACAAGGTCTTAAAGTCATTGAGACACTGGAATTGACACTGTTTGTGACAGCCCTCTTTGACCGATAATTAAACTAATTCTGCCTTCATTTGGCTTTAAAACAAACAATGGAACAAATTAAAAACTTTTAAACACTTAGTTTACTTCTGAAAACATCCAAGTCAACTGTTTGAGCAATAAAAACGATTCAATATTTCAATTAGAAAACGATTAAAGAAAGTTTGCGAAAACCGGAGCACCGGAAAACGAAAATTTAAGTTTTGACAACTAAATAGTCAGTTAATAGAAATTAAAATAAACATAGATAAGTATAAATAAATAAATGTAGGTATAGTGTTCAGGCAAGGGAGCACCCATTATCTCTTGCTCTCGCGCTCTATCCGCTCTCCATACAATTCCCGCTGGCCTCTCTCCCTCCCACGGTTACCAGCCTCCCCTTACTATCTTCCTCAGCTGTAAACGCCTCTGTTAACGGCCCATTCTTCCGCTTGTGTTAGATAAGTCGGAGATGCTGCCCTTACTGCTTTACAGCTTTATCAAATATTGCGATACCAGACATCGCAGATATCGAAGGTAATGTAAGTCTCCGTGCTCTGGTTCCGGATCGATCGGTCAGTCGAGTGCCAAAATGTCAACGAGCTGCACGCGCCTCTTCCGAATTCTATCTGTGCTCATCCTCCTCAAGCTGCTCTTCCTGCTGGCCCTCTACTTTCACAGCTACGAGGACATCTTTCCGCTGCAGAGGCGTCCCCTCGCCGTGTCCCAGGTGGACCTATTTGATGAGATCCTTGTGGATCGCAGGGAGAGTAAGCATAGCCTCTGTTCCATAGAAACCTGTCTTAAATCTTCCCTGTTCTAGCCCCCTCTTGGGAGCAGCGATTGCAGTGGATACGCGAGGAGTTGCCCTCGTTTCCGCTGGAGGAGCTTCGTGCCCGGGAGAACTACTCGCAGGCGGTCAAGTGTGGCCCAGTGCCCGATCTGATGAACATTGACTTCCACAACACCTACTGGCAGAAAGCGGTGAATGGCAATCTCACCTACTACTTGTTTGGAGCCTACTACGATAACCGGGAGACGGTGCCGGAGGCACCTCTGGTCCGACTCTTGACCATGGTCAATCAGCAGCTGGACGAGAAATTCGAGTACCCGCCGATCTATTGCCAGTTTTGGTTCGAGGGACGATCGGAACCCTTGATTGTCCCTGTGTCGGAGCACCGAGTGATGTGGCCATTCGGAGAAGCTCCTCGTCGCATGTATCCCACTTTCCTGAGCTGCCCCCTGCCGGAGGATTCAAGTGGCCAGGAGAAGGTGCCCCAGATGGTGTCGCTGGTGGCGGAGAAGTGCAGCAGGGCGAGGAATCTGCTGCGGGTGGTCTACGAGCCGGATGAACTAGCTGAAGGAACTGGAAATAGCTCCTCCGCCTCTTCTGAGTCCCTACCTCGCAAGGATCCCCGCTTTATAGTCTGCGTCAAGGCCATGGACTTCCCCTACGAGGATCACTCGTGGCGACTGATCGAGTGGCTGGAGCTGATGCGTTTGCTGGGAGCCTCCAAGATCTGGCTCTACGACGCCCAGATGCATCCCAACATGACCCGCGTTGTGAAGGACTATCCCGGCTTCGTGGAGGTCCGCCCCGTGTCCATGGGGAGAGGGGAGCCCCACGCGCTTCCTCACCTCCATCACTACGCGATAGCGGCGGATCGTACCAATCGGTACCTGAACGAGATGATTCCCTACAACGACTGCTTCTACCGGAACATGTACAAATACGACTACGTTGGTGTCTTCGACACGGACGAGGTGATCATGCCGCTGGGCAACACCACGGACTGGAAGCAGCTGGTGAAGTTGGCCCGCAAGGTCCCCGACTACGAGAGCCTTACCATGCCGGATTGCAAGGAGTGGGTGAGCTTCTGCTTCCGGAATGTCTACTATCCGCGCTATCCGGAACGGCCCAAGGTCTACCAGAACCTGTCCAGCTCCTTTTATATGCTCCAGCACGTGGAGCGGGTGCGGAAGCACTGCAATCGGAAGCAGGCCACCAAGTGCTTCCACGACACCCGGTTTGCGGTGGGTCTGCACAATCATTTCACCTTCTTTCACACGGAACTGGCGGCCTGCCGGGCCAAGTCGGTGCCTATTCAGTTCGCCCAGATGCAGCACTACCGGGAGCCGGACACCAAATCCCTGCTGATCGATCCCATCATCGATGCCGGCATCTGGCGCTTCCAGCCGCAGTTGCAGGCGAGGATCGAGGAAAAGTTCCGGCGGCTGGGCTTCCTGCCCAACGAGCAGCAGCTCAGAGAGTCCCTGAAGGGACGGCGACACAAGGATGAGGTTCAGCTAAAGGAGTCAGTGGGTCAAACGGGATGAGAGTTGTTTAAAGGATATGCTGGGGTTTTATCATCGGGATTTATTAATTAATTTTGTAATTAATTTAGTTCTTATAATAATTTCATCTAAATATATATAAATATAAATTTATATTTATAATATTTATAATATTTATATTTATATAAATGTATATAAATATAAAATATACAACCTTTTGTTTATTTTAATGCCTTGGCTAGGCATTTCCTAAACAATAATCAATGACAAATAAAAAAGGCCTGACAAGTGCTTAGAGATGAAGAGGCGTCACATGATTAATTCCAGCTTCTTCATTGAAATGAATCGACACAGTTGGACCAACAAACCGCATTTCATTGTGACGTGAGCAAATATCGGGCTCTGAAAGCGGTCTAGGCCAGCGGTCATTCTGGGCTTTCGATGCAAGCCAAATGCGGTTAAAAGTAAACACTCTTATTTGTTTACACTCAACAGGCAGCTTAAACATGGAGAGAGAAATAATTGTAGAAAAGTTATTAATGGTAATTTATTATTAACCTTTTGTTAGTAAATAAAGTTTAATAAAGGCTTTTGTGCAGAATTAAAAATGTTGGAATTTAATTACTCTTGTAAGGAGTCTATATTTGGTCATTAATATGTAATAAAATGTATTCAAAAGTTAGATTTCCCTGTAAGAAAATTGCAATTAATTAAATAACATTTTTTACATATTTTTCAGGCTTCACTTGATTTAAATTTACTTTTATATTAATGTCAAGAGCTTGCTTGCTGTGTTTCTTAAAGAAAAACTTGCTAAATCAATAATATTAATTGAATTATAGGATAAATAATTAATATTAATAACAATATTTTTGGATAAATCAATAAGAATATTTTTGGGTAATAAATAAATAACATCGAACTATTTCTAGGCTAAATATTTCATATTAAAATTAGTTTTAGACTAAATAATTAATATTAAATTAATTCCAAACATTTTTTTATGCCTCAATTACCTCAGCTTTTGGCCTGAATTATTAGTTAATTAATTTCCACATTTTATTACCATTACCCAGAACCTCTACCTGCTGCTCTTGTGCCTCAATTCCCAGCCCTGTTCGCTTTCTTGGCCAAAATGGCTAACAGACTCTGTTATTTGGTGGCAACCGACTCTGTTGCTCGAGCGAACGTGTTGCCAAGCCAGATGTTGGCCATTGTTGGCGGCTTTTGACGGCTTTTGGCTGTTGCTTCAGTTGGCCACAAACAGCTGGAGGGGCTGGCTGTGGCAAGTGGCCAACGCCCCATGCCCTATACTTACCTGGCAATTTATTTTAGATTTATATACATTTATATTGCGTATTTATTTGCCTTTTTTTGTGTATTTACAGCTGCTGACAACTTTTCTAATATTAAATATTTAAATATTTGACCTAATTCAGTAATTTTATTCCAGTTTCATTGTTTTCGTTGCAGCTTCAGCTTCGCTTTATGCATTTTCATAATCCCATGTTTGCCTTCTAGTTCCGAGTGACTTTGCTCGTCGTTAGTTCGCCTTTAAAATGCACATAGAATTTAATTTAATTCGCGTGTTCGCCATTTATCCACTTCTAATTAATTGCATTGCCCAACACCAGCAAAGGCAGGAAAAACATTTATAAAAAAAAAAAATGAAAGCAAAACATAAAACGTAAAACACGAAAAGCAACAACTAACCGAATGCAAACACGATACAAATATGGGCAAAAACACGCACAAATAGCACACAATGGAGGTAGGCCTCATTTTTTTCTCTATATAGAACAAGATGAAAATATTCATTATTATTTGACCAAATGGCGAATTAATGATATGAGCAAACTGGTGGTGTTGTTGGCATGCAAATTATGCCAGGCAGCCGATTCATTTTTTAATTAAATGTTTTAACGCTAATCCAGCAGCGGGCACCGGGCAGCAGGCAGCGGGATTAAGGAAAATATTTGAATAGCGACGACGAGTGGCAGACAAAGGATAACAGAGCGAAAAACAGAGGCAGCAGAGCAGCAGCAGCTACCCAGCGGAAGCGGAACCGGAAACGACAGCCAGCGACAATGGCGCCACGTCACGCAAATGTCACCAAATGCAGTCAGCTTTGAAGTCGGTGCGCCGCGACAATGCAATGCATCCTTCAAAGGAGGCTCCAAAAGGATTCAGCTGGACTCGTAGTGTACTCAGTAAATACTAATTTTATTTATTTAAATAAAAATGTTGTTTAATTTTTGTCTTGGAAAAGTTTCTTCATTAATTAAAAGTCTTGAAAGTAGGGATGGCAGAAAATATTGATATAT
Source organism: Drosophila tani (assembly GCA_008042535.1). Classification (NCBI taxonomy): domain Eukaryota; kingdom Metazoa; phylum Arthropoda; class Insecta; order Diptera; family Drosophilidae; genus Drosophila; species Drosophila tani. The sequence goes on along the minus strand of VNJO01012309.1, from coordinate 24,635 downwards.
CGATGCATTGCGATATACTGTGCGATATTTTCTGATATACCAAACTTAACGATATTTTCCTTACGAAATGGATTGCTATATTTTTGTATAAAATAATTTTTTTGTTTATAAATCCCCACCTTAAATTCATATCACATAAAATCATTGCCAAGTAGGCCATAAATTATTTTAGAAAATAATCAGTAGGCTATATTAGTATGTCACAACCAAGAGAAAACATTCATTAGAGAACTGTAGTAGTTGTCGTAGAAATGATCGTCAGTCTGAAGCCTGTTCGTTCACAGACGGCATTGTGTTCACTTCATATTTTCACCAGAAAACTTTTATACTGTTTTGCCGGCTCTAAAAATTAATTTTCGCTTAAAAGGGAAAGTCGCGTTGTATATCCAAACTTGGATATCGTCAAATAGATAATACTTTGTATATGAAACAGCGTTCAAAACATCGTTTGGAGTTTATAAAATATAGTTATTCTACCGAGTTGTCTAACATTTGTCACGAAAAATCAAGATCTGTGTAGGGAATAGAATAGTTTCCGGTATATATATTTTTTTACGTCTATAGCAAATTATCCAACGAATCGATCGAACGAAACAAGACCTGCCAAGGAGAGCTGCTACCTAGCGATGGAGGTAAGTTCATATAATATTAGTTATATTATAATATCTGTGGGGGATTTACCGGGTCTGGGCATCCCCGAAAGTATGCCCTGCGTTTGGGGGGAACTGCAATTGAGCGAATCTCTTCTCTCCGCTCCGCTATTTGCCATTTTCCATTTGCCATATTTGCTGGCCATCTTGTTCAAGCGAAGAACTACAAGGATACGGGTATACGGGGAACCGAGTTCAAACTAAAAACAAAACAAAACAAAACATGGCCGAAACAAAACACACAACGCAACAGGGAGCTGGCCATGTTTTTTGTTAATTAAAATTGGCATAGCTGCTGAAAGCGAGCGGGGGGCGAGGGGGAAAATGCCAGGAAAGCAACAACATTTTTGCATTTTCATCAGTTTTTCGGTGCACAAAAAGAGAGCGAGCATTTGAGCATTTTAGCCAGCGACAGGTCACGGGTCACGGAACAGGGGACAGGGGTCACAGGAAGTAAAGAAAAGGAATTGAATGAATGCCTCACTGAATGCCTCACCTCACTGCCACTGAAGACGCACGATTTATAGGGCTCGCTATATATATTTACCTTCAAAGTGCTTCATTTTTCAATGGTTTGACAACCCATTGAGGGCGAGAGAACCTCGAACCGGGAGCCGGGAGAGCTCTCCTCGATTTATGTGCCGCCAATAAATTTACTCAACACTTTTGGCCCCCGACTAATACAATATTTACATCAAATTGGGGTAAAACAGGGCGAAATAAAAAATTGCAGTGCGTTTTTCTTAGCCAAGAACAGAGAGGTTTGCCGGCACTCGGAGAAATCGGAAATTGCCAACAGCAAAGTAAAGTAAATAAAAAAAAATTATTAGTAAAGTTCAAAGCCATTTCATGGTTTATTAAAATTATAAAATATGTTTTTAGGTGTTTTCATTGCTATTAAATTATTTTTTTTGTCTGAATAATATCACTACTAGTGCTTTCATTAATATATTCTTGAAAATATTAAATTTCTTAGCTGAATATCTTATTAAAATTATATCTGATGTTTATTGTTATATCTGATGGTTTATTCGTTATTAATAAATTATTTTTCCCCCTATATAATATCACTAACTATTTAATTTTTTAATATCACTAATTATTTAATTTAAGTTCTTAAAGCTACTTCTCTTTTTATTCTATTTTCCAGAAAATATAAAAATACAACTCTTATATTTTCCTCTCTGTCCCTTGGCTGCTGGTACTTCTTTCTGTTTCAGTTTTGGCTTTGCTTTGCCTTCCCTTTTCCCCACCGCCGGACTGTCGTTTAAGTTAAAAGCGCATTTGTAAAGGAAAATGGGGAAAAGCTGGTGCACCGTCCAAGATCCCTGAGCGCCTTTTAAAAGGCAAATCTGCGTCTGCAGTGCAATGTCTTAGCATTTCTCTGCGGGGAATCCCCCACACACACACACTCCCCCTTTCAGCCACATTAAGTGTTCGGTGTTAAGTGTGTGGGCGGTGTATATGGAATCCTATGTGGATCTGCCAAGACACAGATTTCCCATTAACGAGAGAGCCCGAGCCCGAGCCCGAAAAATTGGGGCCAAAAGGGGATTCCCGTAAATTCCCAGAAAAGAGCCTGTCAAAGGCCGAGTGGACCGCGGCCGAGGCCTTCTCAAATATTTGCCCCGCGCTGCTTCTGATTTCGATTTCGATTTCTGGCAGCCGGCGATATTTTCCATTCATTGGCAGGCACTCGCTTTTGGCCCCATTTAAACTTATGACAGCCAAAAGCCAAATGAAAGTTTGCTCTTTTGCCTGGCCTTCCTCTGGCTCCGCTGACTCTCAATAACAGGCGACAGGCGAAGAAATGCAACAAAAAATAAGAGGAAGTGCTATTAGTTAAAGTTTAACTATTGGAGTTGCTCTTATGATGGTTTCTTTACTTGAAAAATTCTTTAAAAAAAATATATTACCCCTTATATTAATTATATTCAATTATTTATATTTATTTATTAATATTTATTTATTTCATAACAATTTTTGGGGTTGCTCTTATAAAGGTTTTTCCTTTTACAAAATTCCTTAAAAAAATTTATTACTTACATTAACTGTAACTATTTATTTTGTTATTTATATTATTATTTATTTATTTATTTTTATGAATTGTATAATAATAATTAAAAGATAATAATAATAATAGACTTAGAGTATTTATTTCTTCGCTGCTGCTTCTCCCAACTCTTAAGATTCTTTTTGATTTATTTTTTAAGCATTCGTTTCGGTTTGTGCTTCCCTTTGGGTCGAAGAACCGTAATAAGTTTCAAGTTTTCCCGCTTTCCCGCTTTCCCAGGCTAATAAGAAATGCGTGATGTGTGTTACCCTTGCACCACATCCTTCGCTCAAGTGTGCCGGGTGTCGCACCCACTCGAATCCTAGTCCAAGTCCAAGTCGAGGGTGTGTAAATATTTGTTCCTCGAGAGCTCTGGCAACTTTCTGGCCACACGTTCGCCTGGCCTCCTTGTTGGTCAGTTCGCAGCTCGAGTGGAACTTGTCCGTGCCTCCTACGTTTTCCCGCTTTTCCGACCTTCCCCTCTAAAGCGAAAAATTTCCACAAAATTTAGCTCACGTCCCGAAGGAGCTCACGTGTCGGTGTCCATCTATGTCCATCGAAAGAGGGGAGAATTCGCGTGATTGTCTCATTAGCAGAGAGAGAAAAATACAGAGAAAGAGGGAGAGATGAGCAGGTGCAACGGAGAAGGACCTTTTAGCCAAGGATTTGTGGTACAGAAAAGGAAATATCTTTCTCTAGAACTCCTGTTTCTGCGGGATCTCCTATGAGGAGACCTAAAATGTAGAAAGTTTCCCTCAAATATAGCAAATATAGAGTAGTCCATGGATTTCGTTTGCTTGGCATCCATATAGCCTTGACTTTTAGCTGTCATCCGTGCTGTGTGAGATTGTCGTCAGAATTTTCAGTTTACGTTTCGCTTTCGACTAACAAACAACACACAAGACCCCACCTCTATTGGAATTGTTTATAGTCGGAGTAGGTCTCATAATCTCATAAGTTTAATGTAAGTTTAAAATGCCCTTACTGATATCCTTGTGGTTAACCTTATCCTCCTTATCCTTATCCCCCAGATAAACACCAGCCAGACGAGCGCCAAAATGTTTTCGGCGAATTTTTACAAGGTGAAGAATTTCGCGAATCCAAATATTTTTTTTAACCGCAATGGCAAGAATGCAGAGTCCAAGGAAGCCGCCGCCACTGCCGCCAATGCAGCAGATCCTCAGCCGGCGAAGAATAAGCAGCCGACGGATCCTGCTGGTGTGTCCAAGGTGGAGAATGTGTCCAAGGTGGAGAATGTGGAGAGCTCGGTGCCCCAAAAGCAGGGAAAGAAGAAAAAGAATCGCAACAAGAAGAAGAACAACAATGCCGTCACCTCGCCGTCGAGAGAGTCGAGTGTGTCTAGTGTCAATCCCAAAAAGATGCAGCAGCAGCAGCAGATACAGCAGCAACAGCAACAAAAGCAGCTGGAGCAGCAAAAGCAGCAGCAGCAGCAAAAGCAGCAGCAACAGCAACAAAAGCAGCTGGAGCAGCAAAAGCAGCAGCAGCAACAAAAGCAGCAGCAGCAGCAGCAGCAGAAACAACAGCAGCAGCAAAAGCAGCAGCAGCAGCAGCAGAAAAATCAGCAGCAACAACCTCAGCAGCAGCAAAAGCAGCAGCAGCAACAGAAACAGCAGCAGCAGCAAAAGGAGCAGCAGCAGCAGCAGCAGCAGAAACAACAGCAGCAGCCGCAGCAGCAAAAGCAGCAACAGCAGCAGCAGCAGCAAAAGGAGCAGCAGCTGAAACAGCAGCAGCAGCAAAAGGAGCAGCAGATGAAACTGCAGCAGCAGCAAAAGGAGCAGCAGCTGAAACAGCAGCAGCAGCAAAAGGAGCAGCAGCAGCAGCAGCAGCAGCAGCAGCAGCAAAAGCAGCAGCAGCAGAAACAGCAGGAGCAAGCGAAGCCGCAACAACAGCAGCAGCAAAAGCAACAACAACAGCAGCAAAAGCAACAACAGCAGCAGCAAAAGCAACAACAGCAGCAGCAAAAGCAGCAGCAGCCACAAAAGCAGCAGCAGCCACAAAAGCAGCAGCAGCCACAAAAGCAGCAGCAGCAGCAACAGAAAAAGCAACAGCAGCAGCCTGATAAGCTGCAAAAGCAGCAGCAGCAAAAGCAGCAACAGAAAAAACAGAAAAAGCTGAAAAAGCAGCAGCAGCAGCAGCAGCAGCTGCTGGAGATGCTGCAACCGCAGCAGTCGGAGAAGCAACCTGAGAAGCAACAGCAGCCGGAGAAGATGAACGAGGTGACCGAGAAGAAATCGCTGGCGAGCATAAAAAGCATAAAGAGCGAGGGGAAGAAGGCTCCTGAAACCATAATGATCCAAGAGAAAGGAGCTGCCTTAACCACCATTCAGAACCAAGAGAAGCAGGCACCCGTAATAATGCCCGAGATGGTGGCTCTTCCAGTCATGGCTCCTCCTCCTCCGCTCGAAGCTCTACCCAATGATGAACCCAAAGTAACCTCTTCTCTTCCCTCGATCGATATTCCAGAGACCACGGACACGGATGCCGACCTAGAACCCGAGGAGGAGAGCGATGTCGATGAGATCGAGCTAGCCGATGTTGGGGGGTTGGACCAGCCCCGGACACCGCATCATCCCCTAAACTCCTTGTGGACGTTGTGGTACCTGGAAAACGATCGCTCGAAGACCTGGGAGGAGATGCAGAACGAGGTGGCCAGCTTCGATACCGTGGAGAACTTTTGGAGCCTCTGGTCGCACATCAAGCCGCCGTCGGAGCTGAAAATGGGCAGCGATTACAGTCTGTTCAAGAAGAGCATTCGCCCGATGTGGGAGGATTTGGCTAATAAGAACGGCGGCCGCTGGGTGATCACCATCAACAAGAACAACAAGCACGACCTCGACAACTTCTGGCTAGACACGATGCTCTGTCTCATTGGTGAGACCTCGATGTATGCCCACGAAATCTGCGGCGCTGTGGTCAACATTCGTGGCAAGTCGAACAAGATATCCATTTGGACGGCCGATGGCAAGAACGAGCACGCCGCCTGGGACATTGGGAAGATGCTGCGCGCAGGACTCCGACTCCCCAACGAATACATCATCTCCTACCAATTGCACATGGACACAATGGCCAAGCAGGGCTCGAATGTGAAGGCGATCTACACGTTGTAGATGTTGAGCAGTAGCAGCAGCACACGTAGATGATCATTGTTAATATATATATCTTTTCGGTATTTTTACACACAAAAACGACTACAGGCCCACACACAATCACAACCACTGTCAACATGAACACCAAGATCAAGCGACATACAAGATATACAAGAGCATTATCAGAAGCAGACAACCATCCGTCCACGATCCATGGAGTGCCATGGATCCACAACCAAATCCCGAGTCAAGCCAACCTATCTTTCATATAAATTTTAACGTTGTTCCCCAGTGAACCCAGAGAATATAACTTAGAATGTTTGCTATTGATTTTCTTTTTACATTTTTTTTTTGACTTATTTGGAGTCTGGGATTGTTTAGTCGGTTTTCAAGAGGTTTTAGGAACTACTGGAATTATTCCTTTGGTTTCTAAAGGGTTATAAGGGTTAGAATATATATTAAAAATGTATATAAAATACTATGGGGTTTGCTTTTTAGATTTTTGGGAACTTCATTGGCAGAGGCTACTGGAATTGTTTATTGGTTTTAAGGGGGCTTTAACTGTTAGAATATATATGAAAATATAAATTAGCCATCGAATTTAAGGGAGTTAGAATATAAATCAGATACTATGGGGATTTCTTTTTTAGATTTTTTGGAACTTAATTGGCAGAGGCTACTGGAATTTATTCCTTTGCTTTTTAGGGGGTTTTAAGTGTGAGAATATATAATAGATACTAATAAAATATATATTCAAATATATATTAGCCATCGAATCTAAAGGAGTTCTTACAAGATTTTTGGGAACCTAATTGGCAGAGGCTGCTGCATTGGATTTTGGACAGGGGACATTGAACGTTGGACTTATTTGGCGCACGCCATCGCAAAACTTGGCCGCGTTCAATTGTTTGATTTATTGACGTTTATTGGCAGTTGGCATTTTATTGTGACTATTTTTGGGGGGGAGCTCGGACTGGGGCCAATGGCGGAGGCAGGTGGTGGCCCCTTTGTGGGTCACTTTACTTCCATTCGATTGGTTTTTATGTGCTTAATGCCCAGCCTGAGCCTTGCCTATTTGTGTATGGAATTTTCCCGTCGGAAACATAATTTCTTCCCTGGCATCTGGCAAGGTGGTGACCCCCAGAAAAGGTCAAGGCTCGGCTCAGATGTTTTTCGGTCATAAAAGGGGAGCTCCTCCTGGACATATTTTCGGCGCTGATTTATGGCACTCAATTTCAGTCGATTAAGGCTGGGGGGAGAGGCCATTGATTAAACACTTTAGCCATTTTTATGGCCACCACCGGTAGTAGTTGTGTGTGTGTGTGGACTCATTAGGGCAGAGAAAGGTGGGTTCTGGAGGATAAGGCGGCTTTGTGTGGATGAGCTGGATGTTTAACAATGAAATTGGCAATAAAAACCAAACGAAAAAATCTGTAAATATGCAGAGTGAAAAAAGGGGGGGGGGGGCGAGGCAGCACATTTCACATTTCAGGTATAACAATTGCCAAAAAAAAGAAACGAAAAAAAGTCTTTACTCCCCAAACGGCAGCCAAAGCTGAGTAAATACAAAAACCGAAACCGACTTTGGGTTATCCTTACAGAAAACAATTTTTTAAAGGTGCGAAATCAATTCAAAAAAGCCCAAAAGTGGGCTACAATATATTAAAAAATAATATTGCACACCAAAATAATTTATATATTTATTAAAAGACATGCAAACGTGGCAGCCAATAAGCCCCTCCTGATCCACTATCGTCCCAAAAAACGAAGATAGAAAAAGCAAATTTACCTTTAAGCTGCCAACTACGCCCCAGACAGGGCGGTTGCCAGGGGTTGGGGCGCCCCACAGGTGGCATTTGTGTTGTAAAGCGTCGATTTACATGCGTGTTGTATGCACAGGGATACTGGCTACAGGAGGAGGAGCAGGAGCAGGAGCAAGGCGCTGACGAATTTCAATTTATTTACTTTTATTTGCGTATGCAAAATAGTCTGCGGCTGCGGCTTGACTTTGGTTGGAGGATACAAGGATACAGACACATACACAGAGAGCCCAAGAAATCCAGGAAATCCAGGAGATACAAAGGGATCTGCTCAGAGGTTTTTTCTTCAAGGCCTTTAACTATGACTTTAAGTTGCAGGATGATGATTGGGCTAAGAGGGGGGCTCAGCGATGAAGAAAACTATTTTCCGCTTGAACCCAAGTTACCTAGCTTTAATTACTCGTAATAACCTTAATTACCGCCAGGTCTACAGGTGACATATTCAATCGATTCCTGGAAACCTTTTTCCTTGGCGGCACATTAGCTTCTTTTACCCAGTAATTGCTCCAACCTGCATAAATATGAGGACTAAAAAGATGTCAAAAACCCCCAACCGCCAGGATCAGGCAAGGACAAATAAGTTGACTGGACAAAGTGCCACGACAACGACAACGACACACTGGCAGTGCCAATCCCCCAATCCATAATCCATAAACTATAAAGACATGGGCCACCTCTCGGTCTCTCCGGCAGCTGTCAATTGCCGTCAGGACAAGGCAGGACATATACGAGCATGTTCCGGAACCGGAAGAGAGGGAGGCCATGGAGGAGAGTGCCATGACCCGGACTCCTCCCCCGAATTGGGGCTAATTATACGGCTACGGCTACGAGGAGGCTCCTATGCCTGGGCCTGGGTACTGAATAAGTCATGTTTTCGGTGTGATTACCTTTGGTCGGTCCGGACCGGATCGGATCGCTTCGGATCGGATGGGTTCAATGGCCAGTGGCTCGCACGATATGTCAATCCTCGGGACGGACGGAGATGTGTGCGTTGCCAAATTGTTGCAACAAATTCGGAGCTGCATTAATTAAATGCGGCCAGCCCGGGCCAGGCGCACACGAGGCACACGGGTGCCATTGGATATGCAAATGCCAGGGCCCCCCAATAACACACACACAGTGCATATTGGATTATGTTCCAAGGCACATCATTAGTGTGTTGCCACACACACTCGCACTCGCACTCGCACACGCACAGCAATCTCCTCCAGTCGTCGTCGTCGTCGTCATCGTCCAGCCAAAAGGCAAACAATTGTCATTCAGGCTTGCAAGCTATTTGTGTCACAAAAATGTGCCAGCCATGGCATCTGAATCCGAATCCGAATCCGAGTTCCAACAATGCGAGATTTTTGCTTTATAGCCATCCACTCCAAATATGGAATCAGCATTACAGCTTAATAATGCTGAAAGAAAATATATAGAGGGATTTAGGGGGTAAAGTAAAACTATTTATAAAAATATTTCATTAACAAATTCAAGGTTTTTAAAGCTAAATTAAAGCTGAGGTAAAAATGTTCAAAAGTTTTGAGTTTATTTATATTTAAAACAAAATATAATTAGGAGAAAATAGCTAAACATAACAGATTTAAGTAACAACCTTTAGAAAAAGCATTAAATAAATTAAGTAGTTAAACTTAAATATTTTCTTTCAGCTACATAAGTTTCAAACTCTTTTTAGAAAACTATATAAAAGGACGAAAAACAACTGCCACTGCCACACTACCACAAAGATTAAGGAAATTTGGTTAAATAAAAAGGCGGCCAAAAAGGGAAGCCAAAAACAAAGCTTGAATGGAGCTATAGATTAGGAAAATTAAGATAAAACCTAGGATTCACAGCATTCTTAAGTTAATCTATAAATTTATTTCCAATGATTTACCTCAGATTATTGACCTCTACAAACCCTTCCTGACCAGCATTGGCTTTGGCCAGGACTTCATTAAGTTCAAATTGAATCGATTGTTTAGCTGTGATCAAGATAACTGCAACTAAGCCGACAGACAAGTCCCAGGAGACAGGACAGGACAGTCTTCTCCTCGAAGCAAGTGCACTTGGCGGGCAAATGTTGACATTTCTTCTTCGGGGATTTCGGAGGAGCTAGAGAGCAGCATTTGTGCGCTCGGATTTTGTTTTTATTATGATTATTTTAACTGCTAAGGCAAAGACAAACACACACAGGGGCGGAGGCGACTGTCACACAGCGCTGGGGGTGAGGGAGCATAAAATGCAATTTTCCGAGGGGAGTTCTGGCGTCGAGCTGCGAGTCCCAGTTCCAGCCCAAAGCCAGACAAAGTGAAATGCAATAAAACAAAGGCCAGGACGAGACCAGGACGAAGGCAAGGAGCCAAGGCAGCTCGGCAACTGTCTTGTCTTTGCCGCTCGACTGCCTGCAGCTGTGACCCCCTCGAAAAACCCGCTGCACTTTTCCCCATTTCCCCCCCCCCCCCCCCCATTATTTTCCACCCGCCCTGGAAAAGCGCAACGCATTTACAGAGCAATGATTCAAATTGTCGCCTCGGATTATGGATTTATTACGCGTCTCGTTCCTCGTAAGCTGCCAGCGAGCTGCAATTGTGCATGCTGCCTGCAATTACTATCAGTTTCCAGTTCGCAGTTTCCCAGTTTCCAGTTCCTAACCCTCAGTTCCTCACATTCCTCACATCCCTTCTAGCCGGATTCGCACACAACGCCCTCTGTCTTTCCGTGGAAAATGTGCCAGTAATTCGCGTTGACAATTTTTCGGGTTTAGCTTTCCTCTGCTCGCTTTTCCTTCTGTTGTTTGCAAGCTTTAACATTTTGGCATAGCTTTATAGATATTTTATGTATATATTTTGTTGACTTTACTGTTTGTTTTTTAAGGTTTTGGTATAGATATTTCTTAGGGTCAAACTATGACTCCCTAATATGTTTGTTTTTGTGGTTTTAAGAGCTGAAATTCTTTAGTTAAAGATGAACAATATTTTTGGTTGTATTTTCTCTGACTTCAGGTAATATTATATTTAATATATAATATTTATTTATATTTATATTTATTTAATATATTATATATTTAAGTTTTCTGCTTCAGTTGAGCGTCGTTTATGGTTACCTTTTTGGCTTAGTGTGGCTTTCTCCTTAATAAACAAAATGTTTCTTAGTCTTTATCGTAGTTTGGCTGTGCTAGTTGTATTCTGTCCATTTATATAGTTTACAAATGAGAGTTTGCTACTTAAATAGCTGAAAGAAAGCATATAAATTTAACGATTTAATTTATTTCATATTTTTATTTATTTTCTATTAATTAAACTTATGCCAGATGCTTAAAGTTAATTACTTTACTAAATTCTCTGGGCTTATTTAACATGTTACCCTAAGAATAAAACTCCTTGAATAGTTTCTATTAATTTCTGTGAATATTATTTGTAATTATCTATTGGAATTCGCTAGCTCATCGCAGCCATTTAGAAGCCCAAGCCCACATTGTGGGTCAAGGTCCATGGGTTCCGTTTTGCCTGAGTCACGATTTCGCCAGCCAGAATATATAAGTATAAATATTATGTGCCGGTGACTTGGGCCCTTTGCAAGTTATTATTATTTAAGATATTTAGGCCTACTCATGCTGCCAAAGCATGCTTCTTGAACCCAGGGTGAGGGTCTCCAACTCCAACTCCCCGGGTCCGGGGCCAAGGCTGACTCGGATTCAGCTTCTGATTTGGCTTGAGGAGCTGTCAGAAAATGCCCAAAAGTAGTTGAGAGCTTCTCCTCGTAATTATTATTATGTATTATTTTCGGTACAACTCTAATTGTTGTCAACAACAGATGTGTTGTTGCTGCTGTTTGTCTACAGAGTTTTTGCTTTGTTTAACTATCTGCTGTTGTGCTTTTTTGTTGTCGCTGTCAGTGCTCGTTGTTTTCTGTTGACAACGCTGACATTTCGAATTTAGACATTGCTGACTGTTGACCGCACATTAAAATGCGCTTTTTGTGTGCCACGGCTAGTTAGGATTATGGCTCTGGCCAAAATGATGTAAGAAGAAAACAAAAACGAAACAAAAGCTCACTTATTTTTGGTTGAAGAATTTCCGTTTGTTTCGTGTCAAAACGGTACGGGATCGGCTTAAAGGGGTTAAAGCCGGGTCACGAAGATGCAGCAGCAGCCGCCGCAACAATGCAATGAGCAGGCGTTGCAGATTAATTAGCGTCTGAGTGCGATAAAGCACGTCGGAGAGTTGCAACCGCAACGTGAGCAGCTCAACTTAACGGGGGAGAAAATCTAAAACCAAAAAAAAAGGGGAAAAATAGTGAGGAAAAACCAGGCAAAAGCAAAAGGGGTGAAAAAATGCTAAAGCCTTGCTAGGATCTATGGCTCCAGAGTTCAGAGACAAACATATCTCTGAACAACTAAAAATCAAAGTAAACCACATACATTTAATGACACTAATTAAGCGACCTGGCAGTCCGTATTAACCTTGGATATGCAGACACTGTCATTAACATTTAAATGAAGATCTATTGAAATGAAATTAAAGTCTCAAATGGATTTTAAATGTGTCAGTTATTGGTCGGTTAAATATTATGGCTTAACGTGGGGACAGCACACATAAATAACATCAGGTTAATTGATGCGGAATTTAAACGATTTACCATAAATTATATTTGCTGAAATTGAATTCGCAAGGATTATGGGGGCTCAGCAAGAAACTCTGTGTCTGTGTTATTGAATATTTAATTATGAAACTCTGCCTTGCCTTTAATGCGATTGAATCTATTTTTTTGATTGATTTTTTTCGTCCATACTTGATTTGGGCCTTTCTTTGGGGCTGCCTTTTTTTCGGGGAGCCACCGCAAATAACTAATGGTAAATAATAGCAAATATGTGTCACACAAGTTCCGTTCCGGGGGTCCCAGTTTGCACAAGTTTCTGTGGTCAGCCACAGCCAATCAACCGCAGAGTGTCAGCTGCCAATTGTCTTTGGTGGCAGGACTTTAAGGACTCGACTGGGGAATGCCCTTAGTTGGTTGGTAGTAAAGGATCTATCTAATTTTAGGGAATTTTGAGCAACTCTAAAATGCTGAAAGGAAAGATAAAGATAAGGGGGTAAAGTAAGTGTAATTGTTAAAAAAATGTATAAAAATATTTGTTAAAAATGATCAAGGTTTTTGAGGCTAAATTAAATCTGAGGTAAAAATTATTAAAAGATTTGGGTTTATTTATATTTAAAATAAAATTTAATTAAGAGAAAATAACTAAATATAACAGATTTAAATAAGAAGCTTTTGAAAAACATTAAATTAATTAAGTAGTTAAACTTAAATATCTTCATTCTGCTAGTTAAGTTTCAAACTCTTTTTAGAAAACTATGTAAATGGACAAAAAACATCTGCCATACTGTCATAAAGATGAAGGGAATTTGGTTAAATAAAAAGGCGGTCATACTTGGGCAAAAAGGGAAGCCAAAAGTAAAGCTTGACTGGAGCTAAAGATTAGAAACATTGAAACAAGCCCTCTGGAGCTGAAAAATTATTTAAATAATTTATAATAAAATCTATAAAGATAATTTAGTGATTAGCTTATATTATTTTTACCCATTAAATGTAAAATAAAGTCAAAGGACGAGCATACTCCTGAATAACCAGTTTTTACAGGGTAAGCGGTTAGCTGCCCCAACGCATGATAAATGAAGGCAATTTCTCTGGCTCACTCTCTCTCTCTCTGTGTCCGCTTCTCTTTCTCCCAGATTCTCTCAGATTCTCTTTGTTTCTCCATCTATCTCTGCTGTATGAGCTATGGCAAATCGCTGCGAAAAATACGCGAGCAGATTTATCTAACATGTCCGCGAGGAAAGCGTTCAGGAGAAATGGAGAAAGGCGAAAGGCAACCCCACTGAGAAATGACGTCTAGACGTTTTTTGTTCTCCCATTTCTGTTGCCTTTTTTTGTGTTATTTTTTTTCTGTTGTTTCTGGCAGCACTTTTGTGGGGGCTCATTAAAGGAAACCTGGCTTAAATTTGGCCAACTGCAACCCCCGCAGAGACAGCGACAGCTCTCTGCACTTCCTGTGTGTTTTTCGTGGCGTTTCGCTTAATTTTTCGCCGGCGCTTTCGTGGCCAACTAAATACCTGTATAAATATTTTATTACGCAAATGAAACAAGCATTGTTTGCATTTTATTTGCGCGAACAAGGAAGCGTCGCCAGCTGCAGCTGCTGCTCGGCTCGGAAAGGACATTTGTATGCAGGACACAAACAGAGACAGAGACAGAGCTGACCGCAGACGTGGCCACAGGAAATGCAAAGCAGAATGCAAAGAATCCTCCGGAGGCAGCTACTCCACCAACTGGGATTACAGTTGCCCAGGTGGCAGGTGGGCAGGTGGGCAGGGCACCCACGAGTGCTCTCCCCCAGCTGAGCCTGATTCAAGGCAATTGCTCGTGATTGATTCAAAGCGATGCAATTGGCAACCAGGCAACCAGGCTAAGACGGGACAGTAAGGAAGATGCCGAAGCGGAAGGCGCCCTTGAAATCCATTTACGACGATTTATTTTATTCAATTTAAAACCGAAAAACATGACGGGAATGTGGAAAAGTATTTATATAAAGGAAAACTATTAAGTAAATGCACAACAAAGCTTAGGTTACAGCAAGGAAGTTGCTGGTTTTCAATTTACAAATTTAAAGCTTTAACTGTTACCTTAAAGATGCCTCAAAAAATGTTTGGAAATGGTAAATCCAGATTCCAAAAATTAAAAAAATATTTTTAAGCTTGTTAAACTTCTTCTTACAATTAAAGCACTCTCTAAACCAGGGTATAGAGTTAGTCGCCCAAACGAGGCAAGCCAATTAGCCGTCTATTGGATGGGCAAATCTCTGCCGCTAATTGAGCCAGATGGATTGAGCCAAAGTTAGCCCAAGAGAGTCGAGGCAATCGAGACTCACTTGTTACCACTTCGATTGACCAACAATTTGCAGTTGCACAATCCGAACACATTAGCGATGTACAAAAACCAGGTAAAGGGGGTGGAAAAGTAAAGGAAATCATTGGGATTTCCTGATATATAATTATAATTAAAAAGTAAATATATTTTGTACTTTCCTGATATATAATTATAATTAAATAGTAAATATATTTTGTATTTTCCTGATATTTAATTATAATTAAATTGTCAATATATTTCTTATTCCCACAATTTAAAGCCTGTTTAAGGCTATTTACCTCAAGGAAAATCTCCCAAAAATCCCGAAGAAAAGCTAGAACAAGTTCCAGCTACTTTCTCAAGGCTTTTCCTGTCTTGTTCCCTCATAAAATGATGTGTCCAAATGGCATTAATCTCATTAGCGCCCAGAGGATGCACCCAATATTACCCATACGCCGAGTGATTTTTTCCCACTCCACCCCCGCTGTGAGCACAGGGCAAACATCAATCAGTGGGGAATGGATACAATATCCACAGGCTCCTTGTGCCACTGTCCAAACAAAAAGGACGAAGGACGAAGCGCCATTGGAATTAGGCTAATGAAATGCTTGTTAAGTGAAAACGATGATGATGATGATGACAACATCCCCAAAGTGGCCGGAAAAAAGCACGGACTGGGACAGGGACATCAGGGATACACAACAATTGATGGACGAAGGGAAGGGAGGGAGGGAGTTCGTTTCTATTGACCCACATCCGTCCTCCCTTCTCCGCTTAATTATTCATTATTATTTGGCTTTTGTGGCCGTTTGTTTGCGATCCGAGCTCTCCGCCGACTGAGTGGCTGTCAATGAGTTTCCATTTGGACGAGGACGGTGCCGGGGACTAATGAGTGCGTCCAGTCCAGTCATCATTCGATGACCACTGGTCACTGGCCACTGGCCCTTTGGGTCAGGGTGATGGCATGATGATGAGCTTTTCCACAACGCGCTGGCTAATTAATTGTCGCGGCGAGAATCTCAAAGGGGCTACTGGAAGGTTACCCAAATCAAAGCCCAAAAAAAAAGCTTAATTGGTAAGCCATTAAAACTCAATGGCCTTCAGGCAAAGAAAAACTATTCTAAACTGTCTGAAATTATTCTTAAAAAATTATTTGTGTGTAAGAGTGGCTTTATGAAGAACTTCAGGCACTTTAAAAAAAAGTCACACCCTTTCTGAGGATTAAATTTAGTAAAGAACTTGCCAAAAAGGCAAAAAAGATGGTAAGTCCCATGTCTTACTTCATATTCGACTTCGATTCTAGCCAGAAAGCAAAGTCGGGGCCTCTTACCTGCCCCTGCTCTTTCCCCTTAAATGCTGTCAACATATGTGCATAAATTTCACACGTGGCGCCCTGCGATTCATGCATTTTACATGCACCAAAGGATTTCCCAGAGCTTCCCATCCTTCCAGCCTCCCCCGAATCCATTGTCCCTGGCTCTCAGCTTTTTCCATTTTCCATTTTTTACCCTGTGTGTCGGCTTTGTTTCTTCACCAAAAAAAAAAAAAAATAGCACAAAAAAAAAACAGAAAATAAAGGACAAAGGACGAAGGACAGGACGATGGCAATGGCAGACGGCTTGTTTGTTAATACGAAGGCATTTAATTTTTAATCGCTGCATCCGACTCGAAGTTGACGTTGTCCCAGATCCACCTCCGCCGCATCCGCATCCACGCACACCTCCATTTCCCTGCACATTCTGGAGCCTGGAGCCTCCTCCTCTGCCACACCTCCTCCTCCTCCTCGTTCCTGGCCGTTTGTCCTTACCAATTGTTAACCCAACGCGTTACATATGTTTAATGAAGAGAGAGAACCGCACGCACGAGTTGCTCGAGCGCAGGACCTGAATACCACGCCAGAAATTCAACGGGGAAAGGATATTTCACACAGAGAGAAAGGATAAAAAATATAGATTTTTAATTACAAACTATAGAGATTATAAATTAAAAAAAAATAATATTATTTATATATTATCTTTTAGTTATGTTTTTAAAGGTTTTGGGGATATCCAACTATTTAAACAAGAACTTGCACTGGTCGTTAACCTTAACTAAAGGTTAAGCAATAGGAAACTAACCCTTTTCAGTGGTAACAACCTTTCTCCAACTGATTTTCTCGGACATCTTGGGAATTTAACTGACAGTTAACTTTGACTACAGCTTAAGCAACTGGCAAATCACATATTTAAGTGACAAGCCGATTTTCTCTGTTATCTTTGGGGCTTAAGTGGCAGTTAGTTTTAACTGAAGGTTAAGCACATCGAAACCTACATTTTTTTACGGATTATTTTTAATCAAAAAGATTTTCTTGCTTATATAACCTCTATCCACCCCATTTTCTCTCTGTGGAGTCCGCCTTGGCTGGTGAATGCATTCAATGCCTTCGCACACTCGCATATCGTATGAATACACCCGCACACACTCACACCCAGGGTGGGTGCCGCAGATAGACACCAGAGCTCTCGCTCGTGGATCCCGGTTGCTGGATGCTGGATGCTCGCTTCTGACTCTGCGGCAAGTTATTATAACAGTTCATTGATTTTCAATTTTCAATGCATTTCATTGTTTGCCGCCGCTGCTTTTCCTGCACCTCCCTCTTCTCTCTCCTCCAAACTTATCTCCATGAATTGGGGAATGGCTCAACTTGCGGCAACAAATTTCCGCACTGCAAACTCACTCGCATGCATAAATTCATATATATTTTTTTTTGGCAAAAAAAAAAAAGATGGAAAAATTAACCAAAATGAAAGAAGGCTGGCCAAAAAATTTAAATGATTCGCTGGCTTAAAAAGTGCACGAAGACTGCCTGAATTGTCCCAATGCAGATGCAGATGCGGCTTATAATGCCTTAAAGCTCGACTTATTTATGACGGCAACAGGATGGCAGGGACGGAAAATGGCAAGTGCTTCGATTGAGCAGGGATTTTCCTGCCACAGACACGGACACAAAACGAAGAAAATGCAGCTCCATCTGTGATTATTTTCCCCCTTTAATGGCCAGTCCCTGGGCGTTCTTTTACAGTTTCTTGATTGGGCTTTAATCGTTAATTGTTTCGAGTCCAAGGAACTATTTTTTATCCAGGCTCTTTTGGATTTTCCTATTTAGTTAATTTAATGTCGCTGTATATTCATAAATATATTCAGTAATTTCAGGTAGAGCTTCTTGCAAAGATTTACTTCCTTCTTCGTTCTCGTTACACGTCTTAATAAGGTTTTCCTCCTAGCCATTTGCCTCGAAGTTTTTTCCTTGGTCAAACTGTTTTTCTTTTACCATTTTTTGTATTTTCTGTTTTTGCTTTTTTTTGCCATTTTCCAGGCATCCCAGAGGTGGGGGACAACGATGCCGTGGCTGCCTCTAACTTTGTTTACTTGTAATTACTTTGACCTTGTGCGGCGTGCAGCAATGTCCATGGGGTAAATCGAGGTGGCAGAAAAGCCCTAAACAGTGGAATTTAGAAGTATTTTTAAGGTTTTTTAAAGTTTTTTTCTAAGCTAACACGTTAGCTGACTTCCTTGCATATTTTAATATTTATTTAACACAAAACGAATACTTAACTTATTTTTTAAAGATTCCTTATCGACACTGTTCGCCCAAGGTGGCAGCTTTAAATTAGTTTTTTCCTCTCCAATGTCCTGCCTTTTTTGTTCCTTGCTTTCTTTACCTTTTTGTATTTTTTTCTGCCATTACAATTTCATTTCATTTGAGTTCCCTTGCCCATTTTACAGGTATTTAATTTGATTGTCCTGCAGTCGCCCGCGCCCCCTGCTGACGGGAATCACCCCTAATTCCAGTAGGGGGTGCACACACACACACCTCCGAACCGGAGGGGTTCCTTTGGTTATGTCTTTATTTAAGACACGCTCATAAATTTTAATTATGTGCATTTTTAAATACATGACCCTTTTGCTGCTCCTTCTCCTGGCCTTCTTGCTGCGGCACTGCATCATCATCGTCATCCTCGCTGAGGCATTAAATAAGCCCTAGGAAGCACGGGCTACTCACCAAGGGTTCGGCGTTCCGCCTGGCCGGGAATAGGAGCCATCAATTAGGGGAGCACCGGATGACAGGGCAACTACCCTCCTTTCAACCTGACACCAAATGGTGACCCTTTGCAAATGCTCCAGATGGAGTTCGATGTCATGTAATTGCAGGGGAGAAGGCTTCTCTGGCTAAAAGAAGATAAATATTATATTTATTTAGTTTAAAATGAAACTTTAGGCTAATTATATTTGGACTTATACATGGAGTCTTATTATTTATTATTTGATTAATTAAGATTTATAATAAACTGCGTATTTTGTGAGTTGAACTGATGAGGAGTTATATTCCACTTCTATTTAAATCTTTGTTTAGTTAGAAAAAAAATATATGAAGTTTGTTAGCATTTTACAATTAGCATTTCGCATTTCGCATTTTATGTTGAGATTCCGCCGAGATTAATGAAATTAGGATAAAGTTAAGAGGAAGACTACGGTCTCACTACAACTTTAAGAACGAAAACTAAAACACATTGAAAGTTACACAAAGAAGATAAATCGACGAAATAAAGAATAATTTACATTGAAACCGCTATAACAAGTTTAAGATATACAAATATTTTATAAATAATAAAATAAATATATTCTGAACAATTATTATTCTGAAAAACCTGCCTGATAGCCAGGTTGCCAGAATGCCAGGCTGCCTGATTTCTGGGCTGCCAGATCATCTGATAAAAAACGTGCCAGGTTGCCAGACTGTACAATTACCTCATTATTGCCATATACAAAGCATTGTCCCCGCAACCGACAATCAACATTTAAAGTGATGATGGGAGTAACCCACCGAACCGAACCGGACGCACTGCAGCCGACGCTTGGAGCCAGCTAAGCCACCATTTTCATTTCCAGCTAACAACCAATGATGCCGTCGCCGTCGCCGCCGTCTCTAAGCAGGGCGCGTCAATTACATTTTCGTTTGGTTTACGGCTGGCATTGCGAAATCGCCGAGGTTTTACCCCGCGGGAAAACCTAAGAGCCCCCTTTCGAGCCACCAAAAGCAACGGGGGACCCAACATTGATTTAGTGCAGCCAGAGCTTTGGTTTCGTTTCTGGGCCAAATGCACATCGATATAGTTATTACGCCTCTTGCCAGGGAGACTTGTTGGAAGGTTGGGCGGTTGGGAAATTGTGGCCTGACCCCTGGCGCCAAACAAGGGATTACCGAGTGACAGACAGTTGGTGCTTCGATGAGCATCGCTTAGAGATACAGATTAACTCGCGGCTTACAAACATTTTCATTTCTTCATTTGGAAATTGGATCATTACAGAGCTTTGTCTGACCTTACCTTAATTATTTTAGTGCCGCATATATTATTTGTATGTATATTGAACCTAGAGTGACCTTTGTTTAAATGTCTTAAATTTCTTCTTCTTAAATACTTCTTTTTGAAGTACTTCCTTTAAAGCCCCATTCATTGCAAAGTTAAAGGCTTCCTCCTGGTAACCCGTTGACTTTGTGATCACTTCATTTTGGGGCCAGGGACGTTGCTTGTGTGCCTGTGCTCCTGGCCCACTTGGCTCCATTCCCAGGGCTCATCATACATCATTCAGCATTAGCAACTGGATTTAGTTGCACTCAATCATGGGCGTAGAAGCCAACCCCCCTTTTCTGCTTCCTTTCTTCCTGCCGCAGGGAGTCTGGCGGGGCACGGACCTTAAGCCTTCTAAGTGCAAACAGCTTGTTGTCTGTTCATCGCTGCCGCTTTTCAGGGCAGAGAATCCATAATGCCAGGTCCGGGGTCCCAGTCCCGCCCATGTCCGCAATAATTCAACTTTTGTCCAACATCGACAAGTTCCCTTTTTCGCATTTCCGCCGCTCTCAAAGTTGCAGTTGCCAAAAACTGGGCAAAAGGTGTAATTTTTTCCTATATTTTTTTTGCACCCCCTCTACACTCGGGGGGGTACGCCCCAATAATATTTTTGTTGAACGGCCACTTTCGAGGGGGGACTTTTGGTACGCAAAAGTTGGACAGACTGAACATTTTGGCGGAGCCTTCTAACAACGGAATCTGTGTGTATCAGTGGCCAGGATTTATGTGTTTATATTGCGAGTTTGAAGTTGGTTTGGCAGTCCGCGCATTTTCCCTCCTTTTCCTCCTTTTCCCTTGGATTTATGAGGGGTTGGGCCCGTGCGGTTGCACAACTGTCGGCCTGGGCGCATAAATTGCAGCCACGTTTATGTATCGCAAAAAGTGAGAGAGAGAAGCGGCAAAAACAAAACAAACAAACATATTTTTGGGGAGGAGGAGCAAGGGGAGGAATTTGAAATTCTTTTGCCAGACAAGTTGCCCCCCCGAAGGGAAATCCCCAAGAAAATCTTTGCGAGTAGTTCGATTGAACGCAGCTGTGATTGAGAGCTGCTTAGTCTCTGTGTTTGATTGAAGAAGAGCTTAAAGATTCTCTAAAATAAAATAAAGTTATCTCCAAATGTTCCAAAACAAATTAAAAATATGGCCACACTGTCAATCGATTGCGATTGCTGCCTATCGTTGTATATCGATAGAAACCAAGCTGACTCCCAAATATAATTACTCACAATTATAACACCATATATTCCTTGGCTTCCTTATAATTTATTCAAGCAATTTCCTCGCCCAGGATATGTATAAAAAAATATATATATATATATTTGTATATTGGAAATGAATTCCAGCTTGTGCTTTTGGCCCCTGCGAGTCTGTAAATGAAAAAGTTTTGATTGCTTTTAGCAACAACTGAAAAATGGCAAACGAGAAAAATATGATCATGTGTAAGGGAAGGTGGGGGGGGTGAAAAAAAAATGGCGATGCAAAATCACATTTTTAGCATATTGCTCTGAACTTCATACCCGCCCAAAATCCACCCAACACATGGCGCATAAATCTTGCACCTGAAAACAGGGAAACGGCGAGGTAAGCAAGGTGCTAATGGCAATCTGTAGAGTGTGTGTAGAGTGTGTGTGTGCGAACCCGAGTGCGGCAGGGGGAGTTATTTTTCCAATTTTCAATGTAATTTCTGTCAATCCTCCCCTTCTTCTCCACCGAACGTCAGCCCTCTTGGCGTATTTTTTATTGGCGCGATATTGAAAATTATGCGAAAGCGCTAAAGCGATTTATGCTTCAGCTTTGTAAGGGGGAAAGGCGAGGGACAACGAGGGGGGAGGGAGTGTGTGTGCGATGGGGTTGAAAAAGGGTTAAGTCTTGGGGGGGATAGAGTGTGAGATGGGGCAAGGCCCTGCTGCATGCCCGGGCTAAATGGTGCAACACAGTCAAGGCGAAAGATGAGAAATTACAAGCAGTTTCTTCTTGAACTGAACAAATGGGAATAGAATTATTATCAGGATCTGTTGGGTAAATTCTTATAAAATACAAGATGTCTAAATAGATTTAACTTAAGCAAATTATACATTATTTATATATTTACATAATCCTTTTACATTCTCAGATTTTTGCATAATATTTGCCATCGTTTTGTTATCGGCATTTTTAATCGATTTACGGGTCAAACAGCTGACTTGTTTGTTTACAGAAGTAAACAGAGTGTTTAATTGTATTTTATTTTTTAATTGTTTGTTTCAAAGCCCAAAAATAAAGGCAGCAATGGTTTATTTATCCCTTTTTAAACAATTCCAGTGCTCTCAATGACTTTTATTAGTCCCCCGCCTGGTTGCCTGGTGCATGAAGCCCTGAAGAAATATATAGTATTTATTTTATATTTAAAATATTTAAGGCATAAGTCATTAAGCATTTAACATATTATATTATTTAACGAAATATGTAATGACTGAACCAATACATGCGTTAAGCAATAATCGGGATGTCCACAACATAAACCTCTGTGTAAGCATCCTGACCATGTTTTATGGGCCAACCATGCAGCTCTTGGATCCGCAGTAGATAGATAGATATTAAATAATTTTCAATAATTATTAATTAATTATTTATTTGAAGGCTTTTATGGTGCAATATGGATATATGCATGTCTTCTAAAGATACAAATAGGAATGAGATGCAAGAAAGCAACGGAAAAAGGTCCTTGTCGCAATATAAAATTACGATAAATATTTAGGTAATAATAGAACCCTCTGTAGCAGCTTTAGGGTGTGAAGGGCGCTCTTGTGCACCTTGAGGTTCTTGAGATCAACTTTGATGTTTTAAAGTGCAGTCGGATTGTTGGTGACTGGCTTAAATTGAATCCGATCGTCATTCTGTTCGCTATGGATCAAATTTAGTACGGTAGTCGTTAATCTGAGCAGGAAGTCGTTAATCTCTTTCTATCTTCCTTCTTATTTTTTCTACGCTTGTTTTCTTAATATCCTTTCAATGGATGGCAGCCGTCCTGGGGTTCCCCAAAAACGAATAATCGAGGAAAAACTTTTCAAAGCTTTATTGATAATGCGCACCTTATTCCATTAAACGTCAAATCTCCAACACACTTTTCAACACACACATCGACCTTACACTCTGCTCTCCAATTTTAGCCACTCACGCCAAGTGGGAAATACTAAACTACCTCCACGGTAGCGACAATATTCCTATTATCACGACCCTCTTTCCAAAAACTAAATCACAAAAATTCAACAGACCCTTTTTATACCCTTGTAGAGGGTATTATAATTTTGCCATGATATTTGCAACGCAGTGAACGAGGCATCTCCGTATATATATATTCTTGATCAGCATCACCAGCCGAGTCGATCTAGCCGTGTTCATGTTTACCGCCACGGATATGATACCGATGGTGAAGTCGTGCTTCAGCTACCTGGCCGCCGAGGCCGAAGAGGATCCCCGGAACGGGGCCTTGCTCCATATTGTGGTCTTCGACATACAGTACTTGCTCTTCGTCCTTAAGCGGGAGGTCCTCGATGTGGCCGGGCTGCCCAACGACAAGCTCAACCAATACATGCGTTAAGCAATAATAGGGATGTCCACAACTTAGACCTGTGCGTGGGCATCCTGACCATGTTTTATGGGCCAACCATGCAGCTCTTGGATCCGCAGTAGACAGATAGATATTAAATTATTTTCAATAATTATGAATTAATTATTTATTTGAAGCCTTTTATGGTGCAATATGGATATGTGCATATGTTTTAAAGATACAAATAGGAATGAGATGCAAGAAAGCAACGGAAAAAGGTCCTTGTCGCAATATAAAGTTACGATAAATATAAAGGTGTTATTTAAGTAATAATAACTATCAATGATTAATAGGAGATAAGGATTATAAGAGGACTAGGGACCCGTCAACATAAGACTGCTATGAACCAGTATTAGTAAATAAAAAATTTTACCGAGCCATTGAGTGCTTTTATTGCCGCCGAAGCTAAATGCCAAAACGACCGAAAACTATCGCTTTCCTTGCCTTAAATCATGCTTTAAATTCCTCTCGTGTGAGAAAGCCCTCTCGAATGGTAATGATAATTTTAGGCATATATTTATATATATCATTTATTATAAATGACAATAGAATGCGACGCTAAAAAGTGCTTCTTGCAATACAATGTAAACAGTATTTGCCTTATTAAAATAGTGTCTTATCTAGGCGGACTCGCTACAGGACATTTAACTAGATGCAGAGCGGACCGCGGAAGGATGATAGGGGTCCCGTCCAAACTATGCTCCACCACGTGCTGATTGCCACTCCGGGAGCAGAAACTAGTCGCAGATTTAAAACCTGCAAGAGCTGCAGATGCATAGATCAATATATATATAATTATATACATGTTTATTATTATATAATTATAATATAATATGGGGAATCAAGCCGGAAATTTTTTTGATGGGACCTCGGCCTCTTTTCTATACAGTAGTCCCTCATCGACTTTGGGCTGGCTAAAAACTACTGGAAAAGCGCACATAAGGATTAATAGGAGGGATATAGCAAGGTGGCAGCGAAACAACAATATCATTTAGGTAATTGTCATCTCATTTTGGGCTTTTATTGCCTCTGAAATTCCTCTCGAATGGTAATGATAATTTTAGGCATATACCAGGTATACCGGTATGAAGTGAGCGTCAAGATACAAATGTCTCGATAGGGAACATTTGTTGTG
>VNJO01012293.1:9736-31804 GCA_008042535.1 Drosophila tani | reverse complement strand
CTGTATCCCGCCTACATCTCGATACATGCGATCGAGTCCAGCACGAAGCAGGATGACACCAAGTGGCTCATCTACTGGGTCACCTTTGGCATCTTCACCGTGATTGAGTTCTTCTCGGGCCTGCTGACCTCGGTGATTCCCTTCTACTGGCTGCTCAAGGTGGGTTTTGATTGCCTCTCTCTTGATTTTTCGATTAAAACCCTTGATTATCCCCCTTGCAGTGTGCTTTCCTCATCTGGTGCATGCTGCCCACGGAGCAGAACGGCTCCACCATCATCTACCACAAGCTGGTGCGGCCCTACTTCTTGAAACACCACGAATGTGAGTCCCACTAGCAATGTAAAGTGCTTTAAATTCCCTAATTCTCTTTCGTTTCCCTTTTTAGCCGTCGACAGGATCATCGATGATGGCATGAAGAAGGCCGCTGGAGTGCTGAAGCACGACTAGGTCTAGGGAGCTCCATCCGCTGCTAACTTGACTTCCCCATGCATTTGGATTAGGTCACCACCTCACCTCGTATCGGTTACGTTTTGCAATAAATTTTAAATCTGTATTCATTTTGTTGTTAATAAGAGCACGCCGCCAGTGGTGAGAATGAAATCTCCGCTTGTTAAACGTAAAACGAAAACGATAGTTTTTTTTATTAACGACCGAGATATCCGATCTTCAAGCGGCTGATTCCGCCTTCTCTGCGCTGGCCTCCGCCTCGGCGGCTGATCTCCGGTTGCGCCAGGCGGACATGTAGGTGCGTGGGTGGATGGGCAGCAGTCCGGCGATTCCTAGCAGCTCTGCCGCAGGCGTGGACAGATGAGCGCCCTTGCCCAGCCAATGGCGAATCCTCTCCGTGTTGAGGGCTACCAGGCGCTCGTTGTAGTCGTTGGGCAGCGGATCGTAGGAGCCCACCTGCTCGATCACAGGCTGATGCTGGTTTTTTCTCCTCTATAGGTATAAAATAAAGACTTTATTTGAGATTTATCAGGGTTTTAAGGCACAATAATAACACACCTCCATGACGACAATGTGGTAGAACGGACGATTGGTGCAGCCCAGGCGCACGAAGCGAATGATCTTGGCCGATTTGGCGTAGAAGCGGCCAATGCCACTAGCTGGAGACAGAGGCATGTCTTCGTTTCTCGGGTTTAATACAGGTATTTCCTTATTTATTTTTTACTTTGCGGTCTAGGTTACCGCATATTAGAGATGGGTTCGGAGAGCTGCCAGACTTTGCGCTGATACAGCGTGCCACCGATAGTTTCACGACTTGGCAACCCTTCACTACGTAGTTTTATTACGTTTTTTCTTACGAGTTTCAGCTAAATAAACGAAAAACCTGACGGGCACACTGTTCACCACCAGTGCTTCCAACAATCGGTAGTTAATAAAAGCGAGTAGCCAAAATAGCTAGATTTCTTAAAAATACAAAGAAAACAGGATGTTATTTTAAGAGCAAAAAATGTAATGTACCAATGGTATGGTACCAATTTGTCAAGACTGCTTATTTTTAACGTCGTATTCGAAAAGGAATTTTTCAGTTATATGTCTATTAGGGCCGATTTTTTAATGTCAGGTTCACTTTTGTCATTGAGGTAAATTGTTTTTCGGAGTTAAGTAAATCATGTTTTTATTTATTTTACTGGCAAATCCTGACTAATGCAATAGTTATAGTTTAAAGTCTATCAGTCAAAAAGGCACAAACATGGTTATGGGCGATTAAATTACTCCGAATAATTATTTTTCTCAATGACAAAAGTTACCCTGACATTGAAAAATCGGGCCTAAGTCTTATTTATGAATTATTGTTCCATTTTTCAAAATATAACTTAAGATTCTCATATAGATTATATTTCGGAGCTTTAATTTTACCAGGTTTACTTGGCTCTTTCTTATACGGCATTTGACCCCGGCAAGCTCAGCAGCGTGATAGAAAATGAGGCAGTCTTTTGGGAAATACCCGAAAATAATTAAGAAAGTTGATAGAGCCTTAATTTATTTAAAACAACCACAAAATATGTAATTATATTTATTAAATTGAAAAAATAACAGGCTTCTGGTAAATGAAGTGGTTGCCAGTCTTAGGGCTCGCCAAATAGCCAGATCTGGCCAGAAAATAGCCAAGTTGGCAGCACTGCTTGTGTGTCAGAGAAACGAACACTAAGGAATTTTAGTGGTACAGTGTCTGTGTGAAATATATTGGAAAAAGAGTGTTTTGTTTATAATTTTAATTGCAAAAACTGCACATAGGCACACGGCGCGTGCACACACCAACGCACCAGCACCCGCACGCCCCCGAGGCCCCCGAAAGTGTTATCAGTGGAGCGAACACACGCTCCAAACGCCAAAGAAAAAAATGGCGCCCGCAGCAGACTGACTTTCTTTTCGTTCGGAATCTATATAGTCGTTCAGTTCGCCCCAGTCTCGTCGTCGGCGGACGAATGCGGTGATTTTCGTCGCAGTGCGATCCCCCGAAATATACATTGAAAAGTGCCAATAACCAAACGAGAGACCAAAACGAAACGAAACAAATCGAAATATTATTGTTCTGTGTGTTGTATATTGTTCGGCTCGAGCACACAGCCGCAAATTACCATTACCAATTTCCACTTACTACTACTAGAGAGGAGGCTAGTATTTTGTACGTGCTTTAGAATACATACATACATACCTACATATACCACAAGCAAGCGAGAAGTGTGCAATTACATTTGCGTTTGGAAATTTTGCGCTTTTTTCTCTTCCGCCTCCTTCCAACCCTCCACCCCCAAATCTCTCTCTCTATTCCCCCCGTCTGCCTCTGCACCGCACTGTGCTAAATAATGTGCGCCGCCCAGAATCCGCCGCCCTTCGGCTATACCTGGGGCTTTGCAGACAACGGCAGCCGCAACGCCGAATCTGTCCTGGAGATATCGCCGAACATCAACTACACGGTCAGCGGGGAGTCGGTGAGTAGTCCACGTCTACAATTTATACAGTTCTTTTTGTAGGGCCAGGAGCTGCCTGCCTGCCTATTAGCCTTAGCAAGTGCAAGCTGCTAGGATTCTCGCCCCGCCCCCTACTAAACCCCCTCCTTGTTGCTGTTGCTTTCCCACACCGAATCATGTTGTGGCCACCGCATACAGACAAACGCACAGAATACACGCACTCTGGGCACGACATACATACAGACATATACTCGCTCGCTGCTGGGCCTCACCAACACTCGCTGGTTTCGCGGCAACGAACTGTGTATGTATACGGCCCGAGAGGCATTCACGTACGTGGAAACGAGCAGGCATGACATACATACAAATATACATGTACGAGACGTATGTACATGAATATACATACGGCACACTTTATGTAACTGCGTTGTCATGCGAATACGGAATGGAGCGAGTGTGTTAGAATTCTTTTACCATACATCCATACGGATTTTTTTCGTTTCCATTTCATTCGTAAACATCATAATTTGGTATTTGTAAGCCCAAATGCGTACACATCCATCCGTCCATCTCTGTGTGCGCGGAGAAATTCCCAAATAAAAACACACGCACCTGGAGCAAGGGGAAGGGTGGTGGCGGTGGCAAGTTAGTAAATAAATAAATATGTAGCCAATAATGCAGGCGCTCTAGCTCCCTGCCCCACTCGCATGCCCGCCCAATTAATTAGCAGCGGGAAGGTCGTGAAATTTTTCAGCAGTCTGGCAGCTGGCAAGCGGTGGCAATCGATGCTAATCGATATTTTGCTTGATTATGTACATATCGCTAACCCAATTTTGAGTTCTATTAATAATTATACGGCCTTTGGTCTCTGTTCTTGTTCTTGTTGTTGCGATGCGAGTTTATTTTGTTTGTTTTTTTCCCCCTGGAGAGGGGAGAGCAACAATTCTTGTTGTTGTGCAATTGACAGGACAGGCAACCCTGTTTTTGTTATTTTTTTCTTCTTTTCGCTTAGCGCGCACTCACACAGAGGCAGACGCGGCGAATTCGCCGCACTTGCGCGCCCGATTCGTTCGCAGTTGTGTGCGTCAGCGGCGAATTCGCCGCACGCATACACGCCCAGAAATGACGTGTGCTTTTCTGGTGTGCGTTTTGCGTGCGTGTGTTTTGATTACTTTTGCGTTCCTTTTTGGCGCCCATCACACCCGTGCATTTGCCGATGTCCAATTGCACACATACAGCAAAGAGTGAAAAAGGCGCGCATTTTTGCCGACCATCCCCTCTCTCCTGCTCTCCAACACCCCTCTCCCCGCCGTTTATCATCTGTTGCCGCACTGCTGCTCAGCGCTGCGCAGGTGTAGCGTGGTTATCAATCAGAGCGAGCAAGAAGCAGCAGCAGCAGCAATGGGAACAATAACAATAACACCATAAACAAAAGCGTAGTGCGGTTAGAAGAAGCATAAACCGCAACTTTAAGCGGGGCCCCGCTGCAGGGACTTAGCATAGCGAGTGGCAACTGTACGCGAGATTGGGCTCCAATTTGGGGTCCCCAAATAAAAGCTTCATTGAGAGAAACAATAACATTAGCCCCTTAAATAAGAAAAAAAAAATAATAATTTTGGAATAATAATATTATTTAACCTTGAATTAAGAGCCAACAAGAACAAATTAATAAATCAAAGAATAAATAAAATGTTTAGTATAAATATTAATCAAGAATTTGCTTAAAATCAGCGTCAAAACTTTAAACAAACATAAGTCCTTAAGAAAATCCTTTTTCTGCTTATAAAGTTATAACTTCGTTGGGGTAATATTTTCCGAAATATTTAACCATTTCCATACTTTAAATAATACCCAATGATATCTATTAATTTGAAAAACAAGTCTATCAACTTCAGATTAAAATTTTAACAATTAGCCCTTTAAAATTAATTTTAAAATCATTACCACAAAATAAACTTGTTCAAAAGAAAATTAACTCAAAATTTCACGTTATTTCCTAACTAAATTAATTGTCCAATGCTTCAAATTGGTTAAAATTGTTTAAAAATTTTATAACCATAAAGGTCATCATATAAAATTAAGGATTTATGATAAAAAGAAACTTACTTAGATATAGAGACGCGTGCAATCTTCTCAATATTACCCAAACCTTTCAATAATATAAGAAATCAGTTTTATAATTGCAAAGCTATAAAAATCCTTGAAGTTTAAGGCCTTAAAGCTCCACTACCTTTATGTTACTTGTTCCCTTTTTAATCAAAGATAAAAACCTTATACTATTATCAACCAAATCCCATAAGAACCACCCCTCAATGATCCCTCAAATCCCTCTCACCTCACTCCAGATGCCCTATTTGTTATCGACGGATGGATCGTTGGCCGTGCAAAAGGATGTCAAAGCGCTCACAGCTGCTGGCAATAAGAATGTCGTTCGTCGGATGTTTGTGGTAAACGATCCATCGTTTCCACCAGGGACACAGAGGTGAGTTGGTACTCCCAATCGAGATCCCTCCATTCTAAGCCTATGTCCAATTCCAGGGTAATCACCGCCGGAGGATCGTCGACGGTGGTGAAGAAGCAGGACGCCAATCAGCAGGTGTTGAGCCTTGACAAGAACTGTAAGTGCAGATATCGAATCGAATCGAATCGAATCAGTGTTGCACGCGTTACTGTGTTTACTGTGTTACTGTGTGTGATTATCTCAATATATTTTTCGGTTTTCTGTTAATCGATTGTTTTTCTCTCTCTACTCCCGTTTATTTATAAATAAATTTAACTTATTTTGTTGTTCTTATTTTTTTTTTGTTTAATTCTCGCTCGATCTCGCTGCCCTTGAATCCAACCCGAAAACCGAACCCAAAAAAAAAAACCCACCATATCTCCTCCGAAAAAATCTCCAAACTCTCCTCACATTGTGCTTGTGTGTGTTTTGCCCGTACCACCATCGCTCATCTAACTGCACCGCACTCATCACACCCACACCACCGACACCAACACCACACACACACCAACACCTCATCACTGGCGGGCGGCGGGCGCGGGCTGATCGATACTACCAACCAAACTACTACCAACCAAAAACCAAATCCTTCGAATGCTAAACAACAGATCTGCTCGTGGATCCGGCCACGGCGGCAGCAGCTGCAGCGGCAGCGGGCGGCGATCCGTCGGTGGCCCATCATCACCAGCTGGCGAATGGCAGCATTGTCGATGCCAAGACCGGACAGACGGTGCTAACCGCCGGCTCGGCGGCCGCCAAGTCGCACTTCAGCTCCATTGGGGCGCTGCATCTGACGCAAGAGGAGTGCAACGAGATCCTGATCAAGCGCGCCATCGCTGCCGGCCATCATCAGACGCACACGATCACCACTGCCGATGGGACGCACCATCATGCGTCTGGCGGGACACCAAGTAAGCATCTCAAATCTGTGTTTGTTTACCCCCCAGTCCCCACCTGCTCCCAGTCCCATTCCCCCTCTCACACACAGCCCCACGCCGAATCGATGTGTAGTCCCTCCTGGCATACAATTGGCACATGATCTCGGTTCCGGTTCCGGTTGCTTCGTTACGTTACGTTATATTTTCTTAATTAATTATTAGTTCCTGGTTTTGTTTTGGCTCTAACTTTGCTTTAAGTTTTGATTAACCCACCGATGATGATTTATTGCGCATATTCCGTTCGTATCTTTGATTTTCTTCCTTTTGTTTTCTCTCTCGCCCCGTTTTTTTGTATCTTTTTTTCGAATTCCATTTGGTTTCTGTTCCGTTGGCGGTGCAACAACACTCTTAGGTGACATACTTCCTGGTATTTCAGTTCAAGTACAGAAAGTAATCCAAGGACTCGAGGACAACGAGGACTCGCAGGGCGAAGCGCCCAACCTAAAGCTGGAGCCAGGCACTTTGGAGCTGTCCCCGAAGACCGAACTACAGGAATCAATGCATTTCAGCGAAGTAAGTTGAGCAGAATCTCTACTGCCGCAATCCCTGACTACAATAATTGGGGGCTTTTACGGGTTTATTCACAGACGGACGCCACCATTAAGAAGGAACGCCCGTACAGTTGCGACGAGTGCGGCAAGTCCTTTCTGCTCAAGCATCATCTGACCACCCACGCACGCGTGCACACAGGTGGTTGTTCTTGTTCCTGGCAGCCTACTATCCCCCCACCGAGCAGGCCTAATCGTCTCCGTTTTGCCCCACAGGTGAACGGCCCCACATTTGCACCCATTGCGGCAAGAGCTTCGCGCACAAGCACTGTCTCAACACGCACCTGCTGCTGCACTCGACGGAGCGACCGTATCAGTGCCAGGAGTGCAAGAAGAGCTTCACCCTCAAGCACCATCTGCTGACCCACTCGCGTGTCCATAGCCGAGAGCGGCCCTTTGTCTGCCAGGAGTGCGGACGCGCCTTTCCGCTCAAGCGTCACCTGGTCACGCACAGCAAGTTCCACGCCGGCGAGCGGCCCTACGTCTGCGAGGAATGCGGTGAGAGCTTTGCCCAGGAGAATCACCTGATTATGCACTCGCGGTAAGCGAAGCTACCAACCAAGCTCTACAGAGTCACAGTAATGACCCTTTGCTCGCAGCTTCCATGGTTCATTGAATCCATTCGTTTGCGCCGAGTGCGGAGCCTCGTTTCCACGCAAGTTCCAGTTGGTTAATCACGGACGCATTCACGGCAAGATCCCCCACTCGTGCACGGTGTGCGGCAAGGAGTTTCTACAGAAGCGAACGCTGGTTTCCCACATGAGGTGGGTCTTTATATTCGGTGATCTCTAGTGACTTCTAATTCTTATTATTGTATCTTTAAGACGCGTCCACACTGGCGAGCAGGCGCATCCCTGCGTCAGCTGCGGCGAGGGCTTCCTCACCAAGGCCGAGCTGCACCAGCACGTGAGGACGGCGCACAATGGCGTCAATCCCAATACGAGCAGTGCCACCATCATAGCCAATCAGCAGGTAAGGCGCTGTACTCTCTAGCTTTATAGATAGAATATGACGTGTGTTTTTTAATTACAAATTCAAGCAGCTGCAACAGGCCCATCACCATCCCGGACAGACGCATCCGCAGACCATTACGGTGGTCAGCAATCCGGCCAACTCCACGCTGCTTACAGTCTCTACAACGGATGCTAATGGAGTGGCCCGACCACAGTTTGTATGCCGGTAAGTTATAACCCTGAATACTCACCAGAAATCCCACTAATCTTTGTTAATTTTAATCCCTTAGCGAATGCGGCAGCGCCTTCAATAGCCGCGAGGCCTTAGCCCTTCACTTGCGCCTTCATACCGGCGACAAGAGTCTCATGACCGACCTGTGCGCCTT
Organism: Drosophila tani; assembly: GCA_008042535.1. Taxonomy (NCBI): domain Eukaryota; kingdom Metazoa; phylum Arthropoda; class Insecta; order Diptera; family Drosophilidae; genus Drosophila; species Drosophila tani. The sequence continues at coordinate 23,561 of VNJO01012293.1, read as the reverse complement.
GACAGCCGCCCTGCCGGGTCACTTCTTGAGCACGGCCAGCCTGAATCCGGGCACTGTGGTCACGGCCAATCCGAATCTGGTTGGCCAGAGCCCCGTGCCCGTGCAGATCATATCGTCGACCGGGCAGGTAATGTCGCAGACCACGCTGGTGCAGGCCGCCAACTCGACCCATCCGCAAGCCGTGGTCACCGCAGTGCCCACGATGCCTGTGCATGGCCAGCAACAGCACCTGCAGCACGTACAGCAGCAGCAGGCGCAGCAGCAACAACAGCAGCAGCAACAGCAGCAGCAGCATGTGGTCTCGGTGGCGCCGGCCAACAAGCCCAAGTCGCATTTCTGTGCCAGCTGTGGCAAGGGATTCGCGGCCAAGCATGGGCTGATGCAGCACAATAGGCGGCATCCGAACGGAGGGTGTACGGTGCGCACCCATGTGTGCGAGTGCGGCAAGGCCTTCTTCCAGAAGAACCACCTCATGCTGCACCAGCGCCAGCATCTGGAGACGAAGCCAGCCATATCGCAGCAACAGGTATGCTAGAGACTCCACTACCCACCAGTGTTCCGTGTCCAGTGCCTCTCCCAGATAATCAGATAATCCAGATAATCCGTTCCGCTCTGTTCCGTTCTCTTTATGCTTTCGATTTACGACTAATTAGTTAGTGTTAAGTATAATTCTAGTTGGGAGTAGGTTAGGCAACGGCCCCCTTAATTAATTAATTTAAAAAATAAAAAATAAACTAAGCACCTAAGCCTTGTTAATCCAATTCAACAATAAACAATTCTTATTGGCAGCCGCAATGGAGGAGGCGTTCTTAGCTTACTCCTGTTACAGGTCAAATAGATTAAGATGAGTTGGTCACACTATTAGAGCAGTGGCTATCCCTCTCTCTCAAGAGAGAGCGCGAGAGAATGCTGCATTCTCGATCGCATAATAAAGTAGAGCTGTAAAAACATCGATAGTGCTCTCACTCGATATTCTCGATAGTGATAGTTCAAACCATCGATAATATCGATACTATCGACAAAATAAAATGGGCTTAAACAAATTTACTTTGCTTAAACAAACCAATTTAAATGGCATAATTTATAAAAGATTTAATGTATTAAAAAAAAAAAAACAATCAAAATGTAATCACAATTATCAATAGAAAGTTTTTGATATTAATGGTTTAAAATTAATTTAAAATGTTTCGGTCCTATCTTAAAAATATAAGAATTTTTGATTATATTTATTCTGATTTTTCGTGACCTGTATTTCCATTATTAGTAATTTGCGCCAACTCGAGGTCTATAGTCAACCAGATCTTCATATACAGAAATCAGATTTCTTTATTTTTATATTATATTTATTGGCAAAAACTTGTAAATTTGATACGATTTCACTGATTTGCTGTTAACGCGATTATATCAATGGTAGAAGAAACAATCGATGTTGGCCCGGAGCACAGCATCATCGATAATATCGATAGTATCGTCGATAGTTTTACAGCTCTATAATAAAGCCAAGTGAAGGTGTGAGAGAAAAACTGAATAAAAGAGAGACTTGTTCGTTCCTGCTATACTCTTAAGTTAAAAGTTAAATGTGTTTCCCTCCCCTGTTTTGCTTACCCTTCCCTCTCTGTCCCATTTCTTTATCTTTATATATATTTCACCGATTCCCCCCAATGAATTCCAATCTGAAAACATAATCGCATTACCTTTTCCAATACTTTGCAGCTTGTTGTACCAACTACTTCTTACTAAGAGTTAAAAAACGAATCAGAACAGAGAAAAACAGATAAACAGAGAAACAGAAACAGAAACAAGATAAAGATAAACCACAAATGAACATTAAAAACCATAAAAAGCACACAACATAAGCAGGGGGAGGTGCGTGTGTGGCCTGCGGGTGTGCCTGCTGCCCCCTGTGAGTGTGTGTGTGTCTCCCACAAAAATCGATATAAATCAAAAATGAAACCATAACTACACTGCAAAATTCGTGTCGAAAGTCTTCAGTTTGCGCGCGTTTTAGGTGTGTATGAAATATATCCAAAATTATCGCTAATATCTATGTATATCACGATGTAATATGTATGTCTTTTGTTGTTATCGTATTTGTTTGTCGTATGCTTAGAGATACAAACGTTCCTAATAGAGCTGGGAAAAAATCGATTCTCAGTGCATCGATTTTTTTCGATCTTTTAGAAAAAAACATCGAATAAATCGAAAAAAAAGTATTTTTAATTTATAGAATCATTTCATGGAGATCATATACTATATTACATAAAGAAATAATTTTATTATCAAAAGCCATTGATGATCCAAAAGATGAATGGTTCACGATAAAAAAAAATCGATAGTATCGATATTGCAATCGATTTTTTCCCAGCTCTAGTTACTAATTTGATCCTGCCTGTGTCCACTGTCTCTCCCCTCTGTCTCTTCTTAAATGTTTCCTAAATCTTAATTTCTCTCTTGCAAGCGTAATCCCTAGTTTAGTTTGTATTATTTCCGCATATTCTATAGTTTAGTTTAGTTTAGTTGAGAGGCATTCGAGTCTCCTCTTCCCCCCAAGGCCTGAGCTAACCCCTGTTTCCCCCACTCTTGCAGGAGGCGTCCTCTGCCCAGCAGCAGCAGCAGCAGGCGGCCGGGTCGGCCAGCGGCGGTCAGCAGCCGGCGCAGGTTCAGGTGCAGATAATGCCCGACGGTCAGATTCATGGCAAGGTGATCAAGTACGAGATCTGTCGCAGCGTCTTGCCGGAGGACCAGCAGCAGCAGCAGGCGGACCTGGACGGGGAATAGCCGAGAGCGACTGTAAATACGTGGCAAGTGCAACACCAGGCAGAGCAACTTTAGTAGCAGCACCAGCACACACAGCACAGGCATTAACCAGATCAGATCCCTCCCAGCATGAGAAGATGAGAAGCGATTCCCTTAAGTGTAATATTTTTTAGTTAGACCTTAGGTTAGCGGCTAAGTAATCGCATTGTACACATATTGATAGTTAACTAGCGTTTACAGACATGGAAACACACACCTTATATATATATATATATATACAAAATATGTACACACAGACATATATATAGGATTACGTATAGAAAGTATCTGTTAGTTATTTTCGCGATGCGTTGGTCGCATCTAAAAGAACAACCGGCATATGAGTTGCAAAGTTTTAAAGCGTTACGTTCTATTGGTTCTACGGATTAAACAAACACGACTTTTAAAATAACAACCACAACACACAACCAATTATATAGACACACACAAACTTATATATTCAAAACTAGATGACAAATATAAATGCTAAGTGTAAAATGTATACAACAATTAACAAATTAACAGGACAAGAAAGAGTTATACACTAGACGACTTTCGGATCGGTTAGGTTCTAGAAACTAGACACTAGCAGGCGTTGCACTTGAGAATACGTAACCAAACAGCGTAAGAAGCGGCTTGGCGTGGGCGAGCAGCAGCATATTTCGATTGTACATACAGAAACGGGAGGCCAAGCTGTGGCGCTGGGAAATGTGGAGTAGTTAACACAGATATCCAAACACGAACAGCAAGATATATCTCTCTAGCCTAAGGGGACTGCAAATTTAACAAATTATCCAATGAAATTAGTGAAACACACACAAGGAGAAGCAGCAGCTGGCATAACAATAACAGACATACTTATATATACCCCGAAAACCCGAAAATCAATGCACGCTTGGCGACGAATATCACACTGTAAAAAATTCTACCTTAAGTCTTAGGAGCGCAGATGAGATCATAATTGGTAATTCGTACTCGTAATCGGATAAAAATGAAACAATAAATAATGAACCTACACACTAAGCATATATTTTAATATGTAAGCCTTAAAAGAATACAAAAAGCGGAAAAATATGAATTATAATAAACAAAACAAAAATGTGTAATTGCAATTATGGCTACCGAATGGTCGAGTGTTCGCACCTTGCGATAATTTGCGAAAAAAGTAAGTATTTTATGGGGGGGAGGTCTTATCTAAACTTTCGCAAAAACGCGGAAACCCACCGATCATTCAATCTCTTGATAAGAAATGCGCCAGTTATACAGTGCGTTTCTTGGTAACTAATTGGGTTTAATCAGAAATGGTTTTTACTTAATAAAAGAAAGTTTTTCTTGGGGAGTTAGCTATGAATTTTAGAGCAGGGATGAGCGCTTATTGGGTCTTTCAGCTCCTAGAGCATTTTTTGGGTCGTATGTATGTGTATTGCCAGTTAGTCTGTCAAAAAGCTTTCGAGAGTTTTTTCTGGAAAAATACCATGCTTAGGGGTACAAAAACAAAATCTACACACCCTCGGGTAAAAAAGCCTTGAGTTAAGGAAAACCAAAACAAAACTTACACATTTAGAATCGAATGGCTCTCGTTTTTCGTTAGCTTTGTTCATATTCCGAAAGATTCATAACTTTAAATTAGATTTTTGCTGTCAGGCTCCCATCTTGAAGTTTGTTGCCCCACCCTGTTAAAAGGTATAATCCTGTTCAGGTAGAAACCCCTAGAACTAAACTTCTGTCTCGCAGCGTACCCCGCCCAAGGAACTTTCTTTTGTCAAAAAGTGAATGAATAACTTATATTTATAGATTTGCTGATTAAACAAACAAACGCAAATATTTTTGCCATTCCGCCGACACTGTGACTGTGAGTCAACTCAACTGCAATTTGTTAGCAAGAAAATCGCTTAGACACTTATGGTAAAATATACATATGAGAGCGGCGGGAAAATATCTAAACTAGAGACAAAGTTTGTATGCAAATTCCGTAGAATGCCAAGGCGAAAATGAAGCCAGATAAGATAGCGCTTAAACACAAATTTTTGTCTAATTGTTGCTTGGCCAAGCAAAGAGATATAAGGCAAAGCTTTTTCTGGTTTCATAAAATATAGAGAGACTTTGGGCCTTAGGCTTTTTCTGTAGTTCCTGTCCCAAGCACGTCGCATATGTCCAACACGAGCAAGGTAGTCATTACAATATTCAACCAGCGCCGCCGTAACTTTTAATTGTTTTTAATTTTTTGTAGAGATGCGAGAGCATATAATATATTCGCCAAGCCAAGCTACGTACGTGACTGGGGCTTCCATGCCCATATGGGCATAGCCTGAGTCAGTTGTTGGATAATTCAGTTGCAAGAGAATGTCGCCCCTGCAAGGCAGGCTTGCCCTAAAAGTGCATTGAGCACTGTCTCTGTATGCTCGTAAAAAAACACATTTTCGGCTATATTGGCATTTCGGCCAACTGCCAAATAAGGGCTGACACGTTACCTTGATGTGCATTTCGCTTTATTTTGTTGAATTAAAATTAATTGAACTTGAGGCCTGAGACAGCCGAAACTTGTGCATAAATTTCGAGACGCGACGAGAACGCCTCTGTCGCTCGATTCAATTTCAATTTCCAAGGAAACACTGTGATGAACTGAGCTGCGAGAGATGTGATCATCATCAGTCGGTTCCATAGAGATCTCTCTCTAATTAGCTATAGTTTCCCTTGTTTTTCAGTGCGTTCCAGTTCCCAATTGACGTTTGCTCTGAATTGCATCGTGTGCCAGTTCCAGCTTGCAGTTTTTTATGTCCCCCTTAGTATGCTGGGTGAATTGCTAAGCAGGTTCCACTGTGGCGCTTTTATATTCCACTTTAATTTTTGCATTTGTGGCTTACTTCTCTATTTGCTTGATTTTATTTTTTGTGTGTACCCGGGCAAACGCAAGCTGCAAACAAGTTTTGATTGCTTTTTGGCTTCGCATGAAAATGAGACGCTCGCCGCTCGTTGCTCTTACGCCGCGTATGACGTCAGGCTTGAATTAAGCAAGAATTGGTGTAGCTTTTCTTTGTAGCATTTTGGAGGTCAAGTAGGTCTCTCGGTCTCTGGGACTCTCTTTATGCATCTGATCTATTGCAAGCTCTAGCCCCATTTGGACATAGCCACTTGGGTTATGGGTAATATATTGCACCCACCCAAAGGCCGTTATAAATCAATTGGGCGGCCATTGAGCTCGCTCCGACTGGCAGCGTTATGGCGAATAAATCTTGATCCCAATGGGTGCTTACTCACAGCTCCGGCGGAGACGGAGACGGTACACCCACGTAGCGCCGGAGATCCGGCTAGACATGGCCAGCAACAACACCAAAGGCTGAGTGAATCAGTGTCAGATGCTATTCAAATTTAATTGTGCATCCCAGCCGTTATAGCCAGACCAATTTTGGCTTTGCCAATTTCAGTTTGGGCTTATAAGTTAATATTATTTCATGATCTATTTGTTGTTTGCTCTGAAAGAAGCTACGCCGGCGCACGCCCTGGCAGATCGTGCTCTACCTGAAGAGCTCAAACAGAAAGACCGCCCGGCATCAGACATCTGTTTATTTTTCTGTTTTTATTGGCACTTTCACAAAAGATCGATGCGGTGAGGTGTGCGTGTCGCTTTTATTGGCTTATTGAACTCAATGGAAGTCTGTGGCAGTCTCTGTTTCGTGGCAGCCAAAACTGGGCACAGGGAGACGGCCTACGCATCCGTCAGATACTCTGGCACGCACACAGCCAAGCTGCTCGACTGAAACCTACGCTGCTTGGCCTGGCTTTTTGCCGTTTTTGCGAAGGCGATCGAAGTCGTGTCTCGCTTCCACTCGCACAAACGCTGCTCCGCCAGCGGCTTCTGCTGCTCCGCTGCCGGCTCGGTGGCAGCGCACAGATAGTCAGGTCGGCCGAAAGCGGTTCCAGAGGCGATCAGTACGTTTTGAGTTGTGCTTCGCGACGGTTGGTGATCTTAACAGTGCTCCGAACGAAATAAACGAATACGAATAATAATAAATAGCTGTCTCTCGGTTTTTGGTGATTTTTTTCTTCGACTCTGTAGCTGTATCTGTATCTGAGTATCTGTATCTCTAACTCACTGCATCCGCGCGATCCGAGCCCCCTCTCTCTTTCTAAGGTGTGTGTTTGTGTGAAGTGAGCGAGAGTGCTAAGCTTTTTTGCTGCTCACACGTCTAACTGTTGCGGCGTTTGTGTGTGTTTTGGGGTCTCAACTTGAACTATGGCTCGCGTGCTCGTGTGCGTATTATAAATATATTTAAAAATAAGTATTTCGACATTCCGGCGGTGGAAATTATGTGACACACCAACGACCAGATCCCAACAACCAAAACCCATCCAAAATAATATTAACCGAGTGCCAAAAAGCAACGAAGCGAGTCAATAATTGTGATTAATAAACAAACAGCAACGAAAAGAGTCAAAATCCAGCATTAATTACCTTTTAAAAAGCCATAGTCCAGCCAGGTGCAATATTCGGTGATTACCTCATCTGTGTCAGCTCCGCTCCGCCAGCAAAATGGTATCAAAAAGCAATAAAAAGAAACAAGTGTCTCAGCAGCAGCAGCAGCAGCCGCAGCAGCAGGGAGCGTCGACTTCGCAGCAACCAACATCGAGCACAACCACATCGTCGTCGGCCTCGGCCACGAAGCTCACCAAAAAACTGGGACCCGATGCGTTTGCCACTCTGACCACCAACCAGAGCGAGTCCTCCATGGAGCACGAGTCCGTGTCCTATGGAGGCGATCCAGTTCCCAGTACTTCCTCTGGAGAAGTTGCCTCCCTGCCGGCTGCTGGGGTTAGAAGCTATAGCAGCTCCAAGAGCAAGGCCCACCAGTCGCACTCGTCCTCAACCTACACAGAGCAATCTCAGCAAACCCACGGACAGTCCAGCAGCAGCAGCAAGATCTCACGGGATTATGCCAACGCCAAGATCATCTCCTCGATCGATCTGCTCGAGAGTGAAAAGAAAGAGCCAGTATTCTCGGTGCCCATCGAGGTGGTGGAGATCACAACGCCCACGCTATCCGTCTCCGCCAGCGGGGGCAGTGTCTCGAAAATGTTCGCCTCCTCCATGTCGTCGTCGCAGCAGCAACAAGCCAGCAGCAGCACCTCGTACTTTGAGACCACAACCAGTTCCAGTCGGAGCGCCAACGAAACGCTCATTGCGAGCGAGAGAGCCGACAGCAGCAGCACGGCTACCGGTATGACATCATCCGGGCCCGGGCCGAGGAAACAGGTTGGCTTCGAGACCAACACCAGCAGCAGCTCCAGCAGCAACATCACAAACACAAACATCACCAGCAGCAGTACCAACAACGGTGGCGTTATTAATTTGAGCGAATCTCAGAGCGTGCCAAAGTCAGTCCGCGGAACAGCTGATGGGCCCGCATCGGTGACGTCGCAACCGGTTTCCGCGACGTCTGGCGCGACCACAACAAAGGCAACGACGTCATCCACGCGTCGCAACGATAAACTGGAAGTGGAAGTGGCGGGCACAGACACACGCACCACAGCTGTTCGCGGAGGTACGTCATCACTGCTTGACCAGACACAAAAGTCCAGCAAAGAGGTCAGCGAGAGCACTGTCCTCAAGAGCTCAAGCAGCAGCAAGCAGTCCAAGTCCTCATCCAAGAAGGAGGTCTACGATGTGAAGACCAAGACCTGGACGGAGTATAGTGATGGCAGTAGCCCCGCAGGACCCAGGGACGACAAGAGCCGGCCCGCCTTCGAGCGATATGTAAGCAAGGACACCGATGGCAGCTCCAAGGTGACGTACAAGAAGAAGATATACGACAGACGCAACAATCGGTGGCGCGTCGTGGACGAGCGGACGGTGGACAGCAACGCCGACCCGGGCTATCCCGAAATAGTGGATGATGTCATCAACACCACACGGACGACGTACACCACCAAGGTGTACGACACGAAGCTCGGCAGGTGGACGGTCGTTGACGAGAAGTCGTTCACTGATACGAAAGCTTTCGTGCCCAATGACATTGCTCGTGAAATCGAGAAAGATAATACCGATGTTGCAAACATAACGACTACCACGGAGGTAACGAAGGTAAGTCCACCGAAGATAGTGCGTGGGTGCGGAACGCTCCCAAAAATAAACCAAGTTCCCTCCCTTTAAGGGGTGTGTTTACCAATTTTCCGTAATTTATATTTAATTATATATTACCCATTAGATTTTCGATGCTAGCATCAACGACTGGCGCGTTCTGGACGAGAAGGTGCACACGGATGTCATTGAGAAGATCGTAGAGGCTCCCAAGAAGACCATTTACGTGGACGAGTATGTGGAGATTGAGAAGAACACCTCGATATCGGAGAACAATGAGAACATAACCCTGAACCTCAAAGAGACATCGAAACACAAAAATATTACCGAAAATATTTATGATGAAATCGATTATGTGCGCACTGATAAGCAACGCCTAGACGACTCAAGAACCGTGAGTAGATTAGTTACCAAAGTAAACTAAACACGATGAACTCATTTACTAATTTAATAACTATTTTCTTTGAATATTTTCCTTGAACAGCGAGGAGTCGTAAAGAACAAGTCAACGACACACGGTGAAAGGTGCATTTGTGAGATCTGCACTTGCGGGTAAGGTCTATGCCTTGATATATCTTTGAATTCTTAATTAAATTACTTTCCTCTCCAGACGCCATCACTGCTCAAGCAGCACCACAAAATCTACAGAGAAAACTATTATTGAAACCGATGGTAAGTGCGAGTGTCCCCATAAACCGAATATAATCGGACTAATAAGATTTAAATATCAACAGACACCCTAGACGAAGCATACACGAGGATACGTACGAATACCTGGTCGAAGAAAGAAAATGGAAACATTCCCAAGCCAAACGAAGACATTCTAGTGGATTACATAGTCATTAAGAAGCCAGAAGACAATTTAAAGCCCGAAGGTGACTTTGTGGTGCCACCGAAAGAGCCATACAAGCCCGGGGAGAAGCGAGAGAAAATTGTGCACACCGACAACCTGCGCACGGAGGGAGAAATGACTTTTGTGGAGCGGGAGGAGTATCAGTACACTGTCCGTCCCGGATATGTGAAGCCCACGGATAACCTCAAGCCCGAAGGCGAATTCTACAGTCCAGAGAAGCCCAAGTATCAGCCAGGAGACAGGCCCACTCAGGTGCGGCACCAGGATAACCTTAGGCCCGAAGGCGAGTTCTACGCCCCCGAGAAACCGGGCTACACCCCAGCAGAGAAGCCCGAGCGAATCATCCGCACTGATAACTTGCGTTCTGAGGGAGAAATGACATTTGTGGAGAAGGAGGAGTATCAATATGTGATCCGACCTGGACAAGTCAAGCCCACGGATAACCTGAAGCCCGAGGGAGAATTCTACAGCCCCGAGAAACCAAAATATCGCCCTGGCGAACGTCCATCCCAAGTCCGGCCTGAAGATAATCTTCGTCCTGAGGGAGAGTTCTACACTCCGGATAAGCCTGGCTTCAGACCTGCTGAGAGACCCGTTCAGAAGAGGCCTGAGGACAATCTTAAGCCCGAGGGAGAATTCTACAGCCCCGAGAAATCAAAGTACAAGCCAGGAGAAAGACCCTCCCAAGTCAGGCCCGAGGATAATCTCAGACCGGAGGGAGAATTCTACACACCCGAGAAGCCTGGCTTCAGACCTGCTGAGAGGCCAGTTCAGAAGAAGCCCCAAGACAACTTGAAGCCGGAAGGAGAATTTACGAAGCCCGAAAAACAAGTGTACAAGCCTGCCGATAAAACCGAAAGGATTATTCGAAAGGATAATCTTTTCACGGAAGGAGAAATGACATTTGTGGAGAGGGAAGAGTATCAGTATGTGGTTCGTCCTGATCAAGTAAGACCAACGGATAATCTTAAGCCCGAAGGAGAATTCTACAGCCCTGAGAAGACAAAGTACCGTCCAGGAGAAAGACCTTCTCAGGTTAGACCAGAAGACAACCTAAAACCTGAGGGCGATTTTTATACACCGGACAAGCCTGGTTTCAGGCCTGCTGAGAGACCCGTGCAAAAGAAGCCAGAGGACAACCTGAAACCCGAAGGAGAATTCTACAGTCCAGAGAAGCCAAGATATAGACCCGGTGAAAGGCCTTCTCAAGTCCGACCGGAGGATAATCTCAGACCAGAAGGAGAATTCTACACTCCGGATAAGCCTGGTTTCAGACCTGCTGAGAGACCTGTTCAGAAGAAGCCTGAGGACAACCTGAAACCCGAAGGAGAATTCTACAGCCCCGAAAAGCCGAAGTACAAGCCAGGAGAAAGACCTTCACAAGTCAGGCCGGAGGATAATCTCAGACCGGAAGGCGAATTCTACACACCGGATAAGCCTGGATTCAGACCTGCTGAGAGGCCAGTTCAGAAGAAGCCAGAGGACAATCTGAAGCCCGAAGGAGAATTCTACAGCCCTGAGAAACCGAAGTACAAGCCGGGAGACAGGCCTTCCCAAGTCCGTCCGGAAGATAATCTCAGACCAGAAGGAGAATTCTACACACCAGAGAAGCCTGGCTTCCGACCTGCTGAGACGCCAGTTCAGAAGAAGCCCCAAGACAACTTGAAACCGGAAGGAGAATTTACGAAACCCGAAAAACAAGTGTACAAGCCTGCCGATAAAACCGAGAGGATTATTCGAAAGGATAATCTTTTCTCGGAAGGCGAAATGACATTTTTTGAAAGGGAAGAGTATCAGTATGTGGTTCGTCCTGATCAAGTAAGGCCGACCGACAATCTGAAGCCCGAAGGAGAATTCTACAGCCCCGAAAAGCCGAAGTACAAGCCAGGAGAAAGACCTTCCCAAGTTCGTCCGGAGGATAATCTAAGACCGGAAGGCGAATTCTACACTCCGGATAAGCCTGGATTCCGCCCCGCCGAGAGACCCGTTCAAAAGAAGCCAGAGGACAATCTGAAACCCGAAGGAGAATTCTACAGCCCAGAGAAGCCAAAATATAGACCTGGTGAAAGACCTTCCCAAGTTCGTCCGGAGGATAATCTCAGACCAGAGGGAGAATTCTACACTCCGGATAAGCCTGGATTCCGCCCCGCCGAGAGACCCGTTCAGAAGAAGCCAGAGGACAATCTTAAGCCAGAAGGAGAATTCCAGAAGCCTGAGAAACATGTATTCAGGCCTGCTGAGAAGACTGAGAAAATTATCAGAAAGGACAACCTTCGCACTGAGGGCGAAATGACATTTGTAGAAAGGGAAGAGTATCAGTATGTGGTACGTCCTGACCAAGTAAAGCCGACCGACAATCTGAAGCCTGAAGGAGAATTCTACAGCCCAGAGAAGCCAAAATATAGACCTGGTGAAAGACCTTCCCAAGTTCGTCCGGAGGATAACCTCAGACCAGAGGGAGAATTCTATACTCCAGATAAGCCTGGCTTCAGACCTGCCGAAAGACCCGTTCAGAAGAAGCCTGAGGACAATCTCAAGCCCGAAGGAGAATTCTACAGCCCGGAGAAACCGAAATACAAGCCAGGAGAAAGACCTTCTCAAGTCAGGCCGGAGGATAATCTCCGACCAGAGGGAGAATTCTACACGCCAGAGAAGCCTGGATTCCGTCCCGCTGAGAGACCAGTTCAGAAGAAGCCTGAGGACAATCTTAAGCCAGAAGGAGAATTCCAGAAGCCTGAGAAACATGTATTCAGGCCTGCTGAGAAGACTGAGAAGATTATCAGAAAGGACAACCTTCGCACTGAGGGTGAAATGACTTTTGTCGAAAAGGAAGAGTATCAATATGTGGTACGTCCTGACCAAGTAAAGCCGACCGACAATCTGAAGCCCGAAGGAGAATTCTACAGCCCAGAGAAGCCAAAATATAGACCTGGTGAAAGACCTTCCCAAGTTCGTCCGGAGGATAATCTCAGACCAGAGGGAGAATTCTACACACCAGAGAAGCCTGGATTCAGACCTGCCGAAAGGCCAGTCCAAAAGAAGCCTGAGGACAATCTTAAGCCTGAAGGAGAATTCCAAAAGCCTGAGAAACATGTATTCAGGCCTGCTGAGAAGACTGAGAAGATTATCAGAAAAGATAACCTTCGTTCTGAGGGCGAAATGACTTTTGTCGAAAGGGAAGAGTATCAATATGTCGTTCGTCCTGATCAAGTAAAGCCGACTGACAATTTGAAGCCCGAAGGAGAATTCTACAGTCCGGAGAAACCGAAGTACAAGCCAGGAGAAAGGCCTTCCCAAGTTCGCCCGGAGGATAATCTCAGACCAGAGGGAGAATTCTACACACCAGAGAAGCCTGGCTTCCGACCTGCAGAAAGACCCGTTCAGAAGAAGCCAGAGGATAATCTTAAGCCCGAAGGAGAATTCTACAGCCCGGAGAAGCCGAAGTACAGGCCAGGAGAAAGGCCTTCCCAAGTCAGGCCTGAAGATAATCTCAGACCGGAGGGAGAATTCTACACACCAGAGAAGCCCGGCTTCAGACCTGCCGAGAGACCCGTTCAGAAGAAGCCTGAGGACAATCTCAAGCCCGAAGGAGAATTCTACAGCCCGGAGAAACCGAAATACAAGCCAGGAGAAAGACCTTCTCAAGTCAGGCCGGAGGATAATCTCCGACCAGAGGGAGAATTCTACACGCCAGAGAAGCCTGGATTCCGTCCCGCTGAGAGACCAGTTCAGAAGAAGCCTGAGGACAATCTTAAGCCAGAAGGAGAATTCCAGAAGCCTGAGAAACATGTATTCAGGCCTGCTGAGAAGACTGAGAAGATTATCAGAAAGGACAACCTTCGCACTGAGGGTGAAATGACTTTTGTCGAAAGGGAAGAGTATCAGTATGTGGTACGTCCTGGCCAAGTAAAGCCGACCGACAATCTGAAGCCTGAAGGAAAATTCTACAGCCCAGAGAAGCCAAAATATAGACCTGGTGAAAGACCTTCCCAAGTTCGTCCGGAGGATAACCTCAGACCGGAGGGAGAATTCTATACTCCAGATAAGCCTGGCTTCAGACCTGCCGAGAGACCCGTTCAGAAGAAGCCTGAGGACAATCT
>VNJO01012281.1:0-11269 GCA_008042535.1 Drosophila tani | reverse complement strand
TTTGGAGTTCTACTATTAAATAGTAAAACAACTATTTTTCTGTGTAACCTACTATTTGGGGTAAGTTAACTATTTTTTTTAGGTTGGCGCGGTTTTAACAATAAAATAGTTGATTTTACACAGACTTTTTTTTTGTGTGCAGCTTTGTTCAATATTTTTCATCTAAATAATTTTTTCTGATGAAAAAAAATTTAATCTTGACGGCCCAGATGGGTTTCGGCACTATTGGAGACATTTGCGTAAAGAACCACTCATGTTTTCCAAACGCAATTTTGGTGGCGGATCCGCAATGGTTTGGGGAGCCTTTAATGCGTCTGGAACGCTTGATCTTTGCTTCACAAGCTCCAGGATGAATAGTGGAGACTATAAAAAAGTATTGGAGGAACGTCTTCTGACATATTTGGAAACAAATATTGAAAGAAATCAAGTTTTTATGCAAGATAATGCATCTATCCATAAGAGCAGAGAGACCCAGCGCTTCCTAAGTGAGCACAAAATAGATGTTTTGGATTGGCCAGCGTGCTCCCCTGACCTAAACCCCATTGAAAACATATGGGGTATCTTAGCCAGGCGAGTTTACGCCAATAATCAAAAATTTGAAAATGTTAAAAGCCTCAAAAGAGAAATTTTGGCTCAATGGTCTCTTTTAGACCAAAATTTACTTAAAAATTTAGTCGATTCAATGCTTAAAAGACTTTTTGAGGTAGGAATAGCTCATGGTGGTTCTATTAATTATTAATTACTATTTATGTACCGTTACAACATTAAAATATAAACTAAATCCAACAAAAATGAAATGTGTCGCATAGTTTTGTTACACTTGCAGACATAGCAAAAACCGAGCTTCTGTGCTTTTTTCATCGCTACTTGAAAACGGAAGATTTAACTGGAGATAAAAACAAATTTATTTAAGCAGAATTCATTAAGCTTGCATTCTTCATACTTGTTTTTGTTGTATTCTGCTTTCCCATTCTCGTACGAGGGTCGAAACTAAAATTTTCGGGGTGTCGCATAATTTTGGGAAGGAGTGTAGGTGGTAATTACCTTGCTCCATTTTATTTTATTACCAATAAAATCAAATAACTTACCAAAGTCAGAGTTGCCCTTCAATTCGATTCGTTTTTTACTTCATATTTTACAAACATTTGAGGAGTATCCTTGCAACCTTGCCCTATAAACAATTTAATGTCCGCTCACTTAACCTCAATTAAAACTGGAAGATGAGCACGCAATGTCACTCAGCTCCCTTTCATTTCCCTATATTCTAGTGGTCGTTTTCGCTTTTATGTTTATTAATTGAAAAGTGTGTAGAACAGGCAATCATTTACCAATCGAAAGAGATGGAGATAGAAAGAGAGGGAGGAAAAGCAAAAGGAGAACTGGGTCAAGTAAGTGATTGTTGTCCTGACCGCAAAAATTTCAATATCATTCGACTTTTCTCTTTCTCTCTTTGTTTTTGTTCACAACTTCAAGATAGAGCGAAGAGAATGCCAAAGAAGGAGTGCGAGAGAGAGTAAACGAGAAGAAATCATTAAAGATGAATCACCCAGTCTGTCGCCAGGTGGCGCTCCAGCATCAATTGACTTTCTGTGCGGTGCACAAGGTCAAATACCATTTATATTATTATTACCCCTACCTCTGCCCTCTTCCCTCTTATTTAACGCCCTGTCTGCTTTGAATGTCTTTGAAGCTATTTTCTCTTTGTGTCCTTGATAAAAATCCATTGATACCAGGCACACAAAGGCACAACAAAAACAAAAACATCAAAAATAAAACTTATTCTGTTTATGACATATCCTCGCAAACAGTTTCCAACTGTAAATCATTCTGGGCTGCATTTAGCTCACATCTATTTTCCTCCTTCGTTCTTTGCTCTTTTTTGTCCTCTGTATACCTACATAAGTTGGTTTTGCAATTTCCTGCAGAGACCATTCTAGGATTTACAGATAAAAGCTGTAATTGTGGTTATTAAACTCACACACAGCCAAAGAAAACACGATTGCAACCACACATCTCTGATCACTGCACTATGGTGAATTTGACCAATATTGTTCTTTAAATATTAGACATTATAGATTAATAGATATCAACATATCAAAATCTAAAATCTGCTTCCCATTTATACAGCAATGCAGCGATGCCATACAAGAGGTTATGATCTAATTTTTATTCTTTATGTAAAATTCCACAATTGAAATTATTTATCTGCAAGGGTGTAAAAAAGATTTTGTTTAATTTTAGTCAGAAGATTTTAATAAAAGAACTTTTGTTTTTTTTTAAGTATTAAATAAAAAAAAATTTGTTTAATTTTACAAATATGAGATCACCATTTATAAAGGAAAGAATATCTTTTGCGGCATGTTCCAATGCGACAGAACTTGTAACTAAATTTATAATAATTTTTAACAAATATTCGCAAGAATGTTTAGTTCAGTTAGAAATTGCCATACAAAATTTTAGATTACCTTGATTTTAAATTTATCTTCACCCTGTTGGTTTAGCCTTGATTAGGTTCAAATTTACATTTATTAAAGTTTCCTTAAGGACAAACTCAATAGATGCCAAAGAAAACGACGTAATCAAATCATAATTCAGACATATCTGCAACTATCATAAAAAAAAAAAAAAATCGATGAAACTTAGAATGTTGTGGGAATACGAAAATAAACGACAATAATTGAGGCCAAGCGTTTTTGCCACGCCATAAAGAGCTTAATTAAAAACTTGGCCATAATTCATTAGCGACCATGGCCGGGCACTCCAGTCAGTAAGTCAGCCAGTTTCGAATTAAGGAGCTGGTTGGCAGTCCAACTTAGCCGACTTAAGGTTAAGGGACGTCCAAGTCAAATGTGACTAATTTATGTCATGACACCCCGCTTCCAACGTGGAGTCTGTCGAAATATTGCAGGACAATAAAGATAACAACGAAAGAAGCTTCTACACAGCGTCGAGGTTGCGTTGATTGCTTTGATGCGGCATAAGCAGCCAACACAACTGAAAATAAGAAATAACACCACTATATGCGACTGATAGATACTCATTAATACAATTTTTTAGATAACGGATTGCACAAGAACAAATAATTTTGAATTATACCAATCCTAAATTATAAGACACCAAAAATAAATAAGTAATGGCATTTTACTTTCACTCTAAAATCAATTTAAATTTAAATTTTAAACTTAAATTTAATTTAAATTGCATGGTGAAATAAACATGGAGTTATATTTCTGTATAAAACAAAGGTTGACCCTAAAAAATTAAAACCTTCCGAACAATGCACTATGGGGAATTAGACCAGTTTTTCTGACCAAAACCCGATTTCTGAAAGTCGAAAAATAAAAATAAGTTTTAGTGTAACGCATTCACAATACACAAATCTTCAGTGTTGCATAACAGAAATTTTTATAGAGAGCGCCATAATAAAGAAATTGCTGATAAACACAGCTGTTGCATTTGCAACGCACAGGCGTCTGCAATATTACGTTCTGTTAGCAAAGTTTAAGTGATCAAAAGTAAAAAACTAAACAGTATTACTTAAATAATTGAAATGAATTACAATCTGTGTGGTTTGTATTATGTGTTTGTGAACTTCATTTGTAGAATAAAATTGTGTTGTCCCCTCAATAGAGCAAATATGTAAGAAGCCTTGCAAATGCATATTTTAGATAAAGTCTCATGTTCCATAAGGGATTTAAAGTGTGTTCAGAAGAGTCCATCCACGAGATGTATTGTATGTTGTAGAATATTAAGTTATTGTTCGACTAAACATTTTTAATTTTTAGGACATTATCTTTTGTATGGCACACTGTATTGCTTACCAGATGGGAAGCAGTTTTTGGTTAAATTGTTTTTTTGAAAATTATAGGAAATCGGGATCCGATCTTGACAAAAAAAATTCTGTTAAAAGAGTATAAATTTTAAGTTTACAAAGTTTTATGCAGATATCTTACATTTTACCCGATGTCTCCTATGAAAGCTATAGGATAAAGTCGTCTGATCCGGATAATTTCATTCAGAATTTTCTATATATATATAATTACGATTGGTAAAGTTTCATGTTGATATCTAATAAACTGACCGAGTTATTAATTTTTTTCCAAAAAATCTGTTAAATTCCCAATAGTGCAATGTGTCAGGTCTTAGCGATTATTTTTTTCCATCTCTTACTCAATATATTAATATAATAGTCAATACTCCCACGCAGAAATCCCTAAGATACCGTGAAAAAAGTGTTGCCTACTGGGCGGCGCATGCGTTTGATATTTGCCGAACATGCAACATGGTGAAAGTGGCTGCTGCCGAGGGTGGCGCTGAATGGATGGTGGGTGGCTTCGTGGGTGGTGCCTGCTGGAGGATGCTTGGCCACTGTTTGTATACAAAAAGGCGGCAAGGCGGCTGCAGAAGTAGAGGCGGCAGGAACAGCAAAAACAGAGCAAGGCAGCAGCTGACGACGCGAATTCGAAATTCGAAAACTGTTATCAACAAACCAGGGAGTATCTGTGTGCGTATATCTGTGTGAGAGACTACTGTGTGGGTGACTACTTGGCCATGGCAGATGAAGCCCGTCAGTTGGCGGTTGTTGCACGTTGCGTGCGGTTTCGTTTGGCTCCGAGCTCCGTGTTAGGTTAGAGGTGCTTTGAGCTCTAAACTACGAACTCGCATCCTTCGGGTCCTCGAGAAATATTCAAAGTGCGTCCCGTTGTCGCCGTCAATCGTTGGCTTTTTAATAACCTAGCAGCGAGTGGCAACTAGTCGCCACTACTATGCCCGACTATCGCCAGGACAAGTGACAGGCCCTGTCATTTACTATTTGCCGTTGGCGGCAATCGGTTGTTCTCTGCTCTGAGCCTCAGTGATCGGTTTAAAATTAAATTGAAAGTTCATTCGACGGTTTAAAGTGTAGGAATAAATAGTATAATAATAAATACAACATTTTAAAATAATAATAAATACAAACTTTTAAATTAATTTTAAATGTTTTAAATTACGGCAATATGATGATCATATTTAATAAGTCAAACTGAACATTAATAAAATAAACTCGTGAACAATAAATTTGTGTGCAACTTTGAAGACAAATTACTTGTACATACTTACTTATAATTTTATTTATTTTATTAAAATAAATTGAAGAACTAAAATTTGTATTTACTAACTCTTACATTCAAATATCAGATGCTTTCAATCTATAAAAAATAAAATATAAAATAATAGAAACAACTAAACATATTGCAAATAATATGGTAAACTACACTTTAAAATGGTTGCAAGTTATACCCGATACCCATAGGGTACAAGGGTATTAAAGTTAGTGTGAAACGAGAATGTATGTAACAGGTAGAAGGAGACATCTCCGACCCCATAAATTATATATATTCTTGAACAGCATCACCAGCCGAGTCAATTTAGCCATGTCCGCCTGTCCGTCCGTGTGAAGCAACAGATCCCAGAGACTATAAGAGCTAGAGTTACCAAATTTGGTGACTACATTGGAATCTGTTGCACGCAGATCAAGTTTGCTGTTAAATTTGGCCACGCCCACTGCCGCCCCCGAAAATTGTAAAAAACGGTATATAAGTTATAGTCGTATTTTTCGGCTTAAAGTAAATAGATAAAATAAATAAAAGTAGGCATTCGAGGACGTTTTCTGAAAATTTCAGTAAAATAGGATGTTAATATGGAAGTTATTAAACAATAAAGATTCTGTGTATGCTTCTTCTTATGAGCGGACACAAAGGCAGTAGCGAAAAAAAGTGTGCGTGCTTTCGGGGGCAGTATTAATTCGTAATGCAGCTGCGTACAACTGCAGAATTTGTATTTTTTTAACTTTGCTCAACATGTTCCTAGCATCATTTGACTTTTTGAATGTTGCTCATCATGTTTTTAGCAACATTTGTCTTTATTTGTCAACATTTTGTTTTTTCCATGTCCGTGTGCTTTTCAATTTGACGCACAATGCTTTAGGTACCGGGTATTTCACAGTCGGTCACACTCGGCTGTAGCTTTCTCACTTGTTTTTATCTGTCATTCTAAATTATTTTTTGACTTTAAAAAATGTTATATTTTGCTTATAAAGAAAAAATAAAAACAAGGAGAGAAGCTAACTTCATCAAGCGGAAGCTTATAACCCTTGCAGATAATACTAGAAATTAATGAAAATTAATGTATCATATATATAGTATTAGTCCGGAATCATAAAAAACAATGAAAATTGGCTAATTTAGCCCAATAGTTCCTATGGCAGAAAAAAGTTATAGTGTTCCAATTTCGACCGATCCTACATATATGTACATATGTATATTAACTGCAATAAATATAACTCTATTCTGAAAGTTTCATCCCGATAGCTTAATGACTGAGAGACTAGTTTGCGTAGCAACGGACAGACGGACAGACAGACGAACATGGCTAGATCGACTCTTTTGGTGATGCTGATCAAGAATATATATTCTTTGTGGGCTCGAAGATGCTTCTTTCAATGCTTTGCAAACTTCAGGTTAAAATTATAATACACTGCAAGAGAATAAATATAAATAATTAATAGGAAGCAAGGAACACAACCAAAACAAACAAGCAGAAATAATTTTCAAAAAGAACGGAGCAATACTAAATTATGCTAATAATTCCCCTACGCAATTTACACAATTTTAATTAATGTGTTCCAAAAACGCTTTGGTGTGGTATTAAGTATACGCCCAATGGGCCAACGGCAAAGGTATACATAGCATAACTTTTCCCCGTTGCACCTGCCTAAATATAAGCTTCCGAAAGGGGCAACATCAAAAACCACTTTATAATGCGATTTGCCAGCAAAACCAGTTAAATTGTGTAATTAATTCAAGCGAGCAGCGCTAGGCAGAAGCGCGAGCATCAGCGGCGAAGGAGTCGAAGCTCTTACAGAAATTACCAACATTTTAATGAAAATAACTCAGCACCCGAAGTGTAGACGGATTTTAGATCCCCTTCCACAGGGCATACCAAGTTAAGCTAAGTCTTTGGCTTTACCACCTGAATTTTATTCAATTTATTTGTTCGATTTTATTCAATAACTAAAAGAGTCCTTACAGTGTTTTTAGTTATTTTTTATATATTACTATTAATATTAGGCTATTACCATTTCGAATATAGGAAAAACAAAATGTGTTTTGGTATGCATTACCGAAGCCTGGGGCAAGGACATGCTGTTAAGTATGGAAGAAAGAAAAAACAGAGATCTGCTGGGAGAAAAATCTCGCCAAGTTTCGCTGAGCGCATTAATTTTTCACGCAATTTAATTGAAGGGCTCAACAGGAAATCTTGAATTCAAGCAGCGAAATCTGAATCACTTTATATGACGAGCCGAGATTCATTTATCCCGACACCAATTTGGCCGTCACGCCTTAATATTAAGGACCTGTCCCTCAGTCTTTCAAATCCTGTTAAAACCGAACGGAAATAAAAAACACGCAGCGAAAAATGGAATCAAATCAAATAAAACCGAATTATATGAGTTCATCCCCACATTCCGTTTTCTCTCTTTTTGTGAGCAGGTTAAGCGGCCCGCAAATCCGCATCGCGTAATGAAAATCAAAGTACATAAATATAAAATTAAATGTCGTAAATAAAAAAAAATAACATCAGGATATATAAAATATACATACATATATATGGTTATATGTGACGGCGTGTGGCGACGCGACCCGCGAGACGACAACGCAAAATTTAAGAAACGTGCCACATTAAATATTTAAGAAACTCAGAAAGCCTATAAAAGCGGAGGGAGAATTTCTGGGCCGCTGCTTATCTCGGTCATACGCCCTCTTTGGTAAGTTAGAATTAACTTGCTTTACTTAGAATAAGAAATCCTAAAACTTTAAGTTTATAAATAATTTGAAAGTCGGGATGGTTAGGCTCTTGAATATTCTCGAAGGTTAACCAGAAAAGTCCCGGGAACCTGAACATTTACGAAAAAGACTACTTCCTAATATAAACTTTCATATTTATTTTGTTTAAATGTCTTTAAATTTTGAAGAGTATCCCTATATGAATAATAATTTGCAAAAATGTATTATTAAAAAGAAATACTTAAATATAAATACAAAAATTAAAGTGAAAATCAAATAACATTTCGATGTTTCGTGACAGTTTTTCTTCTGTTTTCTCTTTAAAAGCTCCAAGGCTAATTCATTTTCGTTGAGACTCATATTTTCTCACATACAGAAAAATTATAGGCGCATCGTTAGCTAATCAATGAGCGGAACTGTGATTTATCAGCTCTTCTATTGATTTATTTCGAGTGCCACTGAAAGCATTCAACTTCATTCCACCCCCGTCCCATTAACTTTTGTTTTTGGGTAACCTTAACGGTTACGAGACGGGAATCGTGGGGTAGCGCAAATCCCATAAAAGCCAAGTCCTGGCCATAAAACATAAGATGGTCAGAACAAAAAGCTACAAAAAAATCGCATATGGGAGGCATAAACAGAAATTGCTACTCGTCATTTTATAAATAGTTTTATGTGACCCATCAGATATAAAAGCCGCATAAAATGCGTCAATGAATAAAATCCAATACAACCTGGGCTGTAAAGGAAAAACATTCAATGATTTTGGACGGGGGAGATTGTATTTTGGTTTAGCCCAGA
Source organism: Drosophila tani (assembly GCA_008042535.1). NCBI lineage: Eukaryota > Metazoa > Arthropoda > Insecta > Diptera > Drosophilidae > Drosophila > Drosophila tani. The sequence goes on along the minus strand of VNJO01012281.1, from coordinate 2,642 downwards.
AAATTGTATGCAAATGAGTTTCAGCAAGAAAATTCTTTCAATTTTTATTGTTTTCCTGTTCTTGTTGTTTTTGTTTTCTTTTTTATCATCCCTCTGGCAAGGACGCGTTGAAGCGTTGGTATTTGTCAAACGCCGCAACAAACAAAACAAATGAGAATGGAAAAATGCTAAAAGGGGGAACAGAACAGCACATAGAGAATGCCGTGAAAGTTTTATACGATTTCGAAAAGAGGCATGACAGAGGACCAAAGGGTTCACCAAGACAGTTGTGCGTCGTCGTAATATGGGTTCTAATCGTCCATATATTCTCCATACAGACCGCATGTATGTTTTGTGCTCACTGTCTCGGGGGCGGAAATGCAGTCATGGAGCTTGACTTATGACTTTAAATGCTTAAACTAATGCAGTTCAAAATGGAGGAAAAAAAATACGTCACAAAGTCTACACTTAGTACTCATATTAAGTATACGCTATGTTCATTTCTTGTAAAGTGGGTTCGAGTCGCCTTATGGACCCCCAAAAATAGCCAAAAACTTTTATTAACTGTCAATAATTGATGCCAATCGCAGTTGCTCGCTTTTCCTCTTTATCCGGCGATAAACTTTATCAGTAGCAAGTGTGATTAACCTAATCAATGATGAGAAGTGGAGGAAATAAACAAACCGACAAGTGGCTGGCAAACACAGGAAATGAAGCAAAAAGAGCGATGCCAATTAATGCAGCCACATGCGGGTGAAGGCGGGGAAGTAAGTAGTATTATGGGGGTCACGGTTGTGACTAGCATTGGAATCATCCAGCTCTACTCTTATCAGTCAGTCTAAAAATAAACTAAACAGTATCAAAGGGAGTGCCTTACTCCTCTCGCCCTTCTGTTATCAAGTTAATAAACGTAAAATGAGCTTGTCCCATCAACAATACTCATAACAATGAAATGCCCTCACTCCGCACGTGAGCGAATAACGTCAAGCGTTTTTTCCGGTTGTCTCAGCACGTTGATTTGGTTACGCATTTGTGGTTGCTTATTAAGTTGTCAAGAGTCATGATCATAATATTTGATATCTTACAATATAAAACTCCACGAGAATCTACATGTGCTAACTGGAAAAAAGCTGTTTCCTATTAAATTTACGTAAAAGTATAATATTTCAAAAAATATAATTATTCACTCTTTCTATGGTTATAAGGTACTTTAGAGATCTCTTCAAATAACCAATGGCATTTAAAACCGTGGGAGAAAAACGAAATACATTATTTAAAACCGTACTAAAATTTCTCGCTTTATCAACAAAGTGTATTTGACAGTTCGACCTTTCAGGGACACATTCCGCTTGCACGAATTTTGTTGCTTGGGTGTTGATTATAATGATAAGCACTTTAGCCACCGGCATGCAAATTGCCAGTAGGCAAAAACCTTAAAATTTACCAGCTTTGTCCTCTGCACACACACAGTAATACCGAGTGGTATAAATATGTGAGCAGGGAAAATGTCCTCAGGCAAATTCAATTTCGATTCCCTTGTCCTTCCGTTTTCATCTCTTTATTGGAACTTTTCTAGTTCAGCACATTTGACACTTGAGATGTTCTTTTCACTGTCCGTCTCTCTCTTTCTCTCGCCGGAGTTACGTGTGTGTTCAGTGAGCCGTTAAACTGCTGACATGGCCAACTCAATCTCACCTTGCAGCAACAGCAAGAGCAACAGGTAACAGGAACGAGGCTTATTGAAATGTTTTCGACACTTTTTGATTGACAGCATCGGAATGAAAACAATTTGTTATTGAAAAACGCTCCATAATAGCCACGCTTGTATTGTGTTGAACTGAAACATGTCCCCGGAGCGGCACTGAAATTTGTATTATTTTTCTTTATTTTAAACCTGGTCAAGTTTGCCATACAACAAAGTGACAGAGTGGCGATTGCCTCTTTTGTTTGTAGCAATAATTGGGCTCGCTTGGATTTTAATATTTTTATTTAAGTATTTTATAGATAAAGTTTAAGCTTTTAACATGTTATTTTAAATTTAAACAGAACTTAATACGAAGATATTTGTCTGAACTTACTTTTATTTTTGTTGTAAAGCCATTAATCTCAGGGGCTTTTACTGTTTATTGAAGCATGTAATTCGGTAATTATTCAAAACTTCATAAATCATCGTGAGCACGTGTCGATAATGCACGTTAGAAATCGCAAAGCAACCAAAAGGAATCTCCGAGAAATCATTTTTTATTTATTTATTTATTTATTTTCAATAGCAAATATCTGCTATTATCGCAATACCTCCACCCAATTTGGAGTAATTTTTAATGATATGCTCCGACTCACATCAAGTGGGCGGAGGCAAGGATAAATGGGTAATAATATTATTTACATTAAACTCAAGGGACATTTCAACATATAACAAAAAGTACAGATCATTGTATGACGAACATAAAACGCGAAAAGGATCATGAATCTCAAAGTTCGATTTACAAAATTTCAAGGCAATAGGCCGAAAATTACGAGACGGCCTTATAGGTATAGCGAATCGAATTTGGCCAAGAAGGTGAGACGAGTTGATGTGTCCAGTGATCAACTTGTGCAGGAACATCACTCCATGGCAGGTCCGGCGATCCTTAAGCGAGGGCAGGTTCAGTAGGCGCAGTCTG